>JACEVL010000021.1:1047500-1210000 GCA_020284085.1 Aporrectodea caliginosa | reverse complement strand
TCCATACAGAGATACGCACATATCAACGCAGACATCCAGGCAGAGATACGCACATATCAACGCAGACACCCAGGCAGAGATACGCACATATCAACGCAGACATCTGGATATACGAATCCGTATTCTACGCGTTACAAAGTGAGCGATCTAACCAATTTTCCCGAGTCGTTGTATTAAGACAAAAAAGTGCACATAATTATAGTATACCGTCGTTAAACAACCGGAAACATTAGACAGTACAATCTTAAAAGCGAAAATTCATTTAGAAAATTTTCCACCAAGCCGACAGCTGCCTTTTCTCTGCTGTCCTAGTAAACTCGGAGCATGATCCGCATGGGTTGCTGCCATTAAAACGCGAAATTATTGTCTATGCTCTCAGACCACCACACGACCAAATATAACCAAAAGTTGATTACCGAATGAGGAAGATTATTTTTGTTAGAATCCCACCATTATGCGGCTTTGCCTGCAGCTAGTAAAATAAAGAAATAACAATTATAATATTTTTTACTTACTTAATTCTAGAGACATAGAAAATACCTTTCTTCACGTAATTTTCAACAGGACACGACGCAGTCTGCGATCAAGCGGGAGTCTTAAATATATAACATAGTCTATAACAGTTACTGTCTTAAAGGTGTTTAGCCAACGTTTATTTTAAAGTTACCGCTTATAGTTACCCATCGTAATCGTAAACCGTATATTTTCAACAAGCCAATTAAAATTTATGTTTAACGCAGGCATCAACATATTCACGAGCGCTGCGTCTAATCAGTGGGGTTGTCCAGAGATAATAAATGGGTATTCAGTTGCCACGGGGACTAGATGTGGCAGGGCGACATCTATTGGCAAACATGACTGTTTGGATCCGATGATTACAATGAAAGACACCAAAACTTATTTTAAAGCTGACTTTGACCTCGGATTCATTCCACGGAAACATAAAATACGGCAAGGTTAAGCCGAGATCAACGGACCATGGGTGTCAAAAGATGTTGCTTACCAGTAAATACGTGTAGTAACGTTAAAAGTGGAGTTTAAATGACACACCTTTAAAACGGTTCCAAATAATTACTTCGTTTCGCTAACTAATGTATAATTGTGGTTACCGGGCAATCCGGAGCCGGGCAATTGGAAGCGGCATTTCGGAGCGGATAGATCTGAGCGGACAATTTTGTCTCCGTCTGTGTGTCTCCATGTCTCGCTTCCAGGCTCTTCCTCCCCGTTGCTGACATTTCCCTTCCCAACAGAGCACACGTAGAATGGCAGAATCGCAAAGGGCAGATACAGTAGGAGGCGACCATCGTCAGAAGGCCATCGGAGAGTGGAGCCAGGCCCGTCAGGATGAAATTGGTGGGGGAGATCATGTTACGTCGGGTCAACACAACGATATTCAGTTGGTTAGCAACGATTCCGAACACGCAGGCGACTGTTGCTAGGTAACCGTTGCTACGTGGACGTACCAGTCGTGAAATGTGCGCAGTTCCATCGCGCCAGGGTAGAAGAACTCTGGCACTTCCGTTGTTGCCATGGTAGTGGCCGTGGAGTTCGTTGTCATGGTGACGAGGCTGTAGGTCGTCATGGTTACGTCGGAAATATCCGTGGCTTTCGTTCAACAGCGCTGGCGTCATCGCGCGACGATGTCGCTGTCACAGAAACGCGTGCATGGCGACCGTCGTCTGGGAAACGGTTGCTAGGATGCAGACGATTGATTGGTGCCGAGAAAGAGAGAGAGAGAGAGAGAGAGAGAGAGAGAGAGAGAGAGAGAGAGAGAGAGAGAGAGAGAGAGAGATGTAGACCCTGAAAAGGCCGTTGACGTTAATAGGAGTTAAGTTTCCATATTTCTCACTGTGCCATTGTTAGACAAAGCCATGCTGTATAATAATATAATCCGCATAATTATATTGTATGTTAAAATAATCAAAGGCAGTTTATGTCGTTAGGAGTTACAGTCTCGATAGTTGCTAAACGAAGGACGTATCTGGGACGGTCCATTTGTTCAATATATAAAATAGTTTATAACTGTTTTAAAGGTGTCTTATGTCAACGGCCATTTTAAAGTTACCCCTAAGTAGAGCAAGACTTACATGTAGGTACGGCGAATTTTGCGATTAGTTGTTTTTTGTTGCTGTTTAACGACACTGTGTGATAACAAGGATGATTAGCATAGCCCTCCTCCTTTCGCCAGGATTTGGACTAGCACTGCCATAGGTTCGAAATTTCTGCTTTGACGTGTTTATTTCATTTAATTATAACGTCGTTTGTCAACGTTTTAAATGTATCTTACTCAACGTCTATAATAAAGTTACAACGCCTTAATCGATACCTGCGTACATCGTCACAATTGCGAATTTGGCAAGTTTATCCTTTATAATTATAGCATGGGTTGGAAACGTTTTAAAGGTGTATTTTGTTAAACGTAAGACGGTGAAGAGCAATTATTTTGAAAGTGTTGAGAGCGTGCTGCGTGCATCTGTTGGGCTTATTGGTGGTATTTAAAAAGTTTTATGATGTGTCCCATTGGCTGCCTTGTTACCAGCGAATTCAATTCAGAATATCAGCCTGGGTCTGAAGGTGCCAGTTAGGGACTGCCCCGGCCTGCTTGCCAAAGCTCTGGTGGCCCACCTGAAGTGTTGAACGAATTGACATATGCAATATTGCTAATATGCCATCCTTCAATCTTAATCGACGGTTAAAAACTAACAGTGAGAACTATACAATAAAATTATCGTTCCTATCGTGCTATATTAACGAAGTCAATCTCAGTTTAATTAACTTTCATTAATTTTCAAAAAGTCAATACTAATCAATGCGTTTAGAGCTGTAATAAGCCAAACAAATCTTTGTCGGCGGGAACGGCCTAGGTTGTCATAAGCTGCCGTTAAACTGTGGATCCATCAATGCGTTTACTTCCATGATCCTCCCTATTGAACCCAACCATACGGACAAGATGGCGTCGTCTAACAACGTATCACTGTGTGTCATCATAGTCGTCATCATCGTTATAATCGTATTCATCATCACCATTGCCATCGTCGTCGTCGTCGTCATCATCATCGTCAAAACAAGGTTCTTCGTGTCCTTTCTCTTTTTATCTCCTCCACTGTTCGTACCCTGGTTACTGTCTGGTAGTGCCAGCCCTAAGAATGGAAAGAGGATGAGGATGTTGCTACACAGCGTCGTTTAAAAAGCGACAAACCATGTGCGTGAGTTTTGCATGCATCTTGTACGTAAAAGACGTATGAAGAAACTGTACACGATGTTTTCCAATCGACGTCAACGGCCTTTGATATCATAAGAATGTATTGTTAAACTATTAGATAGTTTAGGAATTTCTATAGCGACTTCATTTTCTTACTCTAGGCATTTGAGGTCGGGTGTTATTTTTTTATGTTAATCAAGTTATACTGTTATACTGTTAAACTGTATACTGTTACTGTTATATACTGTTAAACTGTTATACTAAGTAAAACACCTTTCGGTCGCCACAATCATATTCTGTTGAAATTATATAGAGGTGTCCCTACTTAGCGGGATATTTGATCCCTTCAGGGCCTTCCCTTGTGGAATTCAACAATCCATGCTTAAAAGTGCAATCTAATTATTTTGTAATATTATTGTTGGGCTACAAATAAACGATTGATTGATTGATTGATTGATTTAGTTTGTCCAATCCTCTCCCTCGCCGTCTCTTCTTCCAACCGACAGTGTTTTGTGGTCAGTGTACTTATTACGGAGGATTTGGCTACGGGTGCAGATGGTGTGTGTGTGTGTGTGTGTGTGTGTGTGTGTGTGTGTGTGTGTGTGTGTGTGTGTGTGTGTGTGTATTTCCTTTTAACGACCACTGCGTGGTAACAAAGACCATTATCGTCGCCCTCCTTCTCCTTCCAGGCTTTGGACTGGCACTGTGAGAAAGCGAACAGTGACGGATTTGTCGGATGGAACAGATTTAAAGGTGTCTAGTGGGCGTTTACGCTAGAACAGAAACCTGGAAATAAATTTCTGCCACGACGGGATTTCAACCCCGACCTCTCTCGGTTGACAACCCTAACATCTAAGACTTGAATCTCAGATTAATTTGTAGATTCTGATTAGCACTTTCTTAGCTTCATATGATCTTTGACGTTCCAATTAAAAAGGTGTTTTCATTGTATTCGCTGCTTATAATATAGGGGAGAGTGCCACAAGACTTTTCGTTTCTAGCTTGTAGCATCATAATTTATACCATTATAAAATACAAAATATACACTTAGTATGATTTCTTATTGTTCAAAGCATGTGCACTGTCAAATAAAACAAATATTGTGCTGTAACAACTAAATGCTTCAATTTATCTGATGTCAAGGATGGTGCCTCTTGGGAACAGGGTAACCTCAAGAAGCACCCGCCTGGGTGCGTCTTGGGACAATACGGTTTAATGCTGTACCAGCATGCCAAGCACCATTTGACCCCTTTTGTCCAATATGGGAAAAAACATGTAGACATACAGTACTAAAACATTTGTTTTGGCATTGATACGAAAAAGCGACAAGTTTAACGCAGCAGTTCGGGCATAAGCAAAATTGCATGTCAGTCAAATGTCGAGCAACTACAGATTAAAAAGGTCATTTAAAATTTCTCGCTCATAGTAACTCTAAATTTTCCCATAATTGGGTAACCGAGTTGAAGCAAATGTCCCTTAAAAGTGTATCTGTTAAGTTATTCTCGGAATTCCAAAATCTTGCTTAAGAAGTGGTAAGACTGCCCATCCTTGAGGGCCGCTAATGCATGCTTGAGTGTTCCTTCTCCATACGATCCTCTGCTTGTCTTTTGCGTATAATCCTTTCCGATGATTTGAAAACCAATAAAACCAATCAATAAAAGTCATCTCAGACTATAGATATTTTGGTAATTACCCAGCTGATTCTATTTCATCTGAACATAATCGTGCTAATTGCCGATATTTCATACTTGCGTACCCAAAACGCACCCGGTGCATTTTGGTTATACGGGACATGGTGCGTCTTGGGCTCCGATAGGTCTCCCCTCTAAAGACAATTTATTTTGGTTCACCGTAGATGTTACTAAAATATACTCTACCACATTTGCAGTTGATAAAGAGGTTGAGAAACACAAGGAACGATTATTCCCAAACTGCTCATTAATATTGTGGAAAAGCCTTGTTGAATTATCACTCGCAAAGTTCAAACATGCCGAAAACTTACTTTTGATTCAGAAACTGCATTCCTCTCCGAACAAAGGACACCAATTAATAATAACATATGGACACATGATCTACTTATTATGTAAGTAGGTTGCTGCGTTCCTGTTTCAGCCAGTCTGAATATTATAATTTATGGTGGTGCGTCTTGGGCATAGGGTGCGTCTTGTGGTACTTTCCCCTAAGCACTGGTATCCGTATTCGTAAACGGTTTCGTATTTTATCTAAAGCCACCAAAGTTCAGTGGCAAAGCGCTGGTCTTGCAAACCAGGGATTGTGGGTTCAAATCTTATTGGGATGGTCGTTTTTTAAAGAAACAGTTTTGTATTGCCTGTATGGCCTCTATAACAAACCAGGAGGACTATCCACGAATAACCCTTGTTGAAGTTCTGTCAATGTCAATGTAACAGCAAACTCACTTAGCCACTCGCATGCAGACTCGAACACACACCCGCACACAGACATAGACACACACAATATACGCACGCATACACGTACGCGCACGCGCAAACACACACACACATTAGTCTACATGTACACTGTGTCCACGATAAAGTAGACCCCTAGACTTTGTGAAATATCTTGCTCATTTGTAGTACTATAGGTACTAAATTTGGTACACATGAACATCAGTCTATTCTATCTATACCCTGCAAATTTTATTACAATTGATGCAACGGTTACGAGGATATACCCTTATGAAATTGGGTGGTTCAGGAATCAAGTTACCAACACGTAAAACGCATTGTTTCTACCAATATCTTCAATATTTGTGAAGTGATTTATTACATATTTTGTACACCGTAACCCCACTCAATTTGACGTGGGTCAGTGAATTGTCATAACATTTTGTTGAATAGAGTGGTTTTGTTGAGTTCAGCGGTCACAGTTGATGTTCGAAGTGCCCGCCTTCAGCGCGTACACAGGCTCTGAGTCGCCGACGCCACTGATTGACAGCGCCGTCGATGATTCGTTGATCGAACCGGCTCCACTCCTCGATTAGCCTCTCCCGGAGATGTTCCACGTCCCTGATTCTTGTCCGATAAACGCGATCCTGCAGCACACCCCAGACCTCGTGGTTTCCGTGCAACTGATCCGGTTGCAGCAATCTTTTTAACAGCTTGTTGACACCAGCCAGGGACCAATTTTTCATTGGAAATTCTGTAATGAATCTCTTTGCGCCATACCCCTTCGTCTCTCTCAACTCCTTGATTAAAATCTTGTCCTCTACGCTGAAAACCATTTTTTTACAAAAAACTACTGTTATGTAAAACAGGTCTCGTAGTGTAACTGTTTCTGAAAATGGCGCTTATAAACAACAGCCTATGTATCCTCTGCGGTATAGCCAGAAAAATTACGTCATTCTATGCGTTTTACGTGTTGGTAACTTGATTCCTGAACCACCCAATTTCATAAGGGTATATCCTCGTAACCGTTGCATCAATTGTAATAAAATTTGCAGGGTATAGATAGAATAGACTGAAGTTCATGTGTACCAAATTTAGTACCTATAGTACTACAAATGACCAAGATATTTCACAAAGTCTAGGGGTCTACTTTATCGTGGACACAGTGTATGTCTCTGTAACAGAGGAATATCTGCAGTTTAATAAGATGCTACGGGGTAATGCTGGTTTTGTCAGCTGCTGTTTAACGACACTGTGTCATAACAAAGATGATTAGCGTCGCCCTCCTACTTTATCCAGGCTTTGGACTGGCACTACTGTAGTTAGTGTAGTCGCAGAATTGTGTAATAATGTAAATACTATGCAATTATTAATAAGCAGTAGGACGTGATGGGCACTTTGCATGGCCTGCCAAAAAATAGTTAAAATAAACTCCTGTAATAACTTGTGATCTCCCGCTGATACCATGAATTATAATCACACTGCGATGTGTTAGTTTGAATTATTAAACGAAGATTATTATTATTATGAAACTACCACAAGTAAGGCAGTGGCGAAGTTGTACTGTCGCGATTTTACACAGAAGACAATTACGATTAAAAGAAAACGTTATTTATTGCCTCTGGCACATGCGATTAAAAGGTGTCTAATAAATACGTTTTAAAGTTTTATTTCCAGAAATGACTTAACGGACAGTTCGCTAACGAAGATCCAAGAAAGCTGACCATACAGTGACGGGAACAACAGAATTTGAAAATAGATTTCTATTTGCAAAATAGATTAACTATTTTACTCGTATTTTCAAAATACTTTTGAAAGTCTTTTGCCCGTCACTCTGAGCATACAATGGGTCAGTGATGGTTGATCTTGTTGAGTATGTTTAGCGTAGCCCTCCTCCCTCAGCCAAGCTTGCGACTGGCACTACCATTTTCAGGACACTGCGGAACGTTCATTTTCTGCACAACATTTTTCAATGGAATATTTTTACGTTAACGGTGTCTTTCGCTAAATGATGTCGTTAAACAACAGAGTACTTCTATTTTGCCGCCTTTATTCGGATGAGAAGCTTAGACACCTTTAAAAACGTTTTCATCATGTTATATAAGCATTCAGTCGATAATTGCCATCTGAGTTGTGTAGATCAATATTATCGATTTGTGTGTGATAAAAAAATTACAAAAATAATCTTCAGTGGTATCGTGAATTGAAAAAATGTATCTAAATATCGAGCAGGGAAGCATAAACACTGCAACATATTAACACTAGAAGCACCGAAGGGGTCAATCTGACCCCTTTTGGTTTTTAGCGGAACGCACCTCGGCCCCAGATATAGCCAGAGTCCTGTAATTTCATGACTTTTCCTAACTTCGTAGGGTATACCCTCTGCCAAAATTTGAACTCGGGGGATTCACAATTTCTGAGATTTTTGCTGTTCTACCTTTAAGCACCAAGGGGTCAATCTGACCCCTGTTTCAGTACTTGCATATTAAGCTTACGCATTTCTTGTTTTTTATTCAATAATATCATATATCAAAGCTAATTACGTAATAAATGTGAGAAGACAGGAGATCTGGTGATAGGAGAGCTGTTGAGAGGATAGGATCAAATCTGGTGAGAAGAGGAGATTTGGTGAGAGGAGAGGCGATCTGATGAAAGGAAAGAAGATCTGGTCAGAGGAGAGAAGATCAGATGAGAGGATAGGAGATTTGGTGAGAGGATAAGAGATCTGGCGAGAGGATAGGAGATCTGATGAGGAGGATAGGCGATCTGGTGAGAGGAAAGCAGATCTGGTCAGAGGAGAGATCTATAGCCAGAGGATAGTAGATCTGGCGAGAGGAGAGGAGCTCAAGTGAGAGGAAAAGAGATCTGGCGAGAAGGATGATTTGATGAGAGGAGCGGAGATCTGGTTATAGGAAAGGAGATCTTGTGAGAGGAGATCTGGTGAGAAAAGAACAGATCTGGTTAGAGAAGATCTGGTGAGAGAAGAGGATATCTGGTGAGAGAAGAGGATATCTGATGAGAGAGGAGAGAGGATATCTAGTGGGAGAAAGAAGATGTGGTCAGAAGAGAGATCTATAGTGAAAGGATAGGAGATCAGGTGAGAGGGTAGTAGATCTGGTGAGAGGAGAGGAGATCTGGTGAGAGGAGAGGAGATCAAGTGAGAGGATAGGCGATCTGGCGAGAAGAAGGATGACTTGGTGAGAGGATATCGGGTGAGAGGAGAGGAGATCTGGTGAGTGGAGAGAGATCTGGTGAGAGCAGAGTAGATCCGGTGAGAGGAGAGAGATCCGGTGAGAGGAGACGATATTTGGATAGAGGAAAGGAGATCTGGTGAGAGGAAGGAATATCTGGTCAGAGGAGACGAGATCTGGTCAGAGGATAGGAGATCTGGTGATAAGATGGGAGAGTTTTCTGGTGAAAGGAGAGGAGATCTGATGAGAAGATAGAAGATCTCTCGCGACAGGAGAGAAGATCTGGTGAGAGGGGCGATCTGGTGAGAGGATAAGAGATTTGGCGAGAAGATAGGGTGAGGTCTGGTGAGAGGATAAGAAATCTGGTGAGAGGATAGAAGATTTGGCGAGAAGATAGGGTGAGATCTGGTGAGAGGATAGGAAATTTGGTGAGAGGATAGAAGATCTGGTGAGTGGATAGTAGATGTAGTGAGAGCGATGGGGTCTGGCGAGAGGATAGGAGATCTGATGAGGATCTCCTATTATTCCATTCCAACTTACTTATTACACTTGTTTATGCTCATGTAATTTATGTTAATAAAGTTGATAGTCAATTTCATTGAATTTGCAATTGACTTTGCATTATAAATTATTTGGGGTCAAAATGACCCCCTTGGTGCTTCTAGGAAGTTCGATTTCTCGGTACTTCTAGTGTTAAGCATAATTTTTGATTGGAAATGGAATTAAAATGGAAATCAAGTTTCATTCGTTACATAGTTGCAAGATGTGAAAACAGAATAAATGTAAGTTTATTGAGGGATGTTTCTGGGTGGGACCTTACAGAAAACTATGCTCTGTATTATAACAGTGAAGGCTAATCAGTGAGCGATAGTTTAGTGTTTAGCGTACTGGACTATCAACCGAGATTCTAATCCCCTTCAAGAAGAAATTTAGTCGATATTTCTGCTCCACCTGCGCCTCTTAGCCAACTCAGCTCTAATGAGTACACTGATCGTACATTGTTGATGGGAAGATAAGACAGCTAGGAAGAGGACTGGCCATCCGCCCTCCAGTGTCGAGACTAAGAACACTTCATACTGATTGCAATAGTACTTTTAGAGTCAACTTTCCCTTACCTTATGAGAGAGCGTGTGTTTGATTCTGTGTGTGTTTGTGTGTGTGTGTGTGTGTGTGTGTGTGTGTGTGTGTGTGTGTGTGTGTGTGTGTGTGTGTGTGTGTGTGTGTGTGTGTGTGTGTGTGTGTGTGTGTGTGTGTGTGTGTGTGTGTGTGTGTGTGTGTGTGTGTGTGTGTGTGTGTGTGTGTGTGTGTGTGTATGTGTGTGTGTGTCCAGGTCAACCTCTAAGAATTTATATAGCGTCACATTCCTAATATCGGCGCAAAATCGACTTTGTGTGATAACGAGGATCATGAACGCCGACCTCCTCCCTAATCCAGGCTTGGTACTGGCACGTACCAGTGTACGTGCCTGTAGTGGCAGATAGATTGGGTTGGTTAGTTACCGTTTAACGACACTGTCTCTTGGGACTGGCACTACATCAGGTGGCGGAATCACTCAACGCACGCGCGAAAATGAGAAATAAATATCGCCGGTTAGAGCGATGTAAAGGTGTCTAAACTTAGCGCAACGTCTTAGGCCGCATTGCTTACGAAACTCAACACAATTATAGACTTATTCTACTAGTTTTAGTTTAACGACACTGTGTGATAACAAAGATCATTGGCGTCGTCCTCCGCACATACAAATATGCATGATATGAACAAGTTACATTACGCAAACATGCATACATTCATAGATTCATATGCATGCATATATTCGCACATACACAAACATGCTAACATACAAGAATCCCCAAAGCGACTAAAGGTGTCTTTCATTATTATTCAAAATTATTTTTACAATTTTTCGGATAGCTGTACATTTTTCTAAGACCCTCTTGGAAAATTATTCGCTTCAATAACACTTCGCGATCATTGTGTGTACAGAGCTGTAATATGCCAAAACTAATCTTTGCCGGCGGCAACGGCCAATGTTGTCATAAGCTGCCGTTAAACTGGGAAACCGTCTTTAGTTCTGTGTCGCGTGGGTTCTATGACAACGAAAAACGACGAATAAAGCAACGAAAACTAAATAATGTAGGCCTACTACAATTGTTAATATTGCTATTATTTTACTACTAGTACTACTACTACCACTACTACTACTACTACTGCTAGCAACAGCAGCAGCAACAGCTACTACTACTACTACTAGTAGTAGTAGTATAGTAGTAGTGGTGGTAGTAGTAGCAGTAGCCATGTAGTAGTAGTAGTAGTAGTAGTAATAATAGTAGTAGTTGTGGTAGTAGTAGTAGTAGTAGTAGTAGTAGTAGTAGTAGTAGTAGTAGTAGTAGTAGTAGTAGTAGTAGTAGTAGTAGTAGTAGTAGTAGTAGTAGTAGTAGTAGTAGTAATAGTAGTAGTAGTAGTAGTAGTAGTAGTAGTAGTAGTAATATGGCAGATTGGCAGGGGACACATCATGATGGAGCAATGCAACAATTAGTAGTAGTAGAAGTGGAAGTAGTAGTAGAAGTAGTAATTATAACATTACTAATAATATTATTAGATATTTGAAAAGAGGTTATTGTCCTACCATTCACGATAAACTACTGTACATGTTTCAACATATTCGTCGCTGTCTTACGGTGCCATCGGTCGATACCTGGTGCATTAAAAAAGGCGCCAGAGAAGCTAGAAGAATATATTTGATAAAATATAGACAAAGCCTTGTCTGTTCTTATCACTAGGCAACGACTATTGTGACGTCCATTGCTAGACTGCTACACGTCATCGTGACGTAATGTTGCGCTTATTGTCTAATTCAACAGAGCATTTAACTACAAGCCGAACTCCAAACTCAAGTACGTTAAACATTTTTCTGAATCACATAAACCTTAAGAAGAATCAGAATCGCAAAAGAGCTTTCAGAATTTCAATGGATATCATATCGCAAGTAGGTAATGCATATACATATTTTATACACTCAATCGTTTATGCTCTTTTCGCTATCGAAATTTATGTAATGTAACTATACGAAATTTCTCAGGGCAACACAAAACCACTTCAGCTGTTAAACGGTCGCTATGTCAAAGGAAGTCAGCTGTAGCCAGTTTGCTTTGTCCGTTTCGGTGCCAGGTCAGAATCCGGGAGGTCAAACCGAGGAGACAGCATGGTGCTACGGTGGTAATTGTTGGGGGTGATGGTGATCGTGTGGTAACACAGGAGTATACTCAGGATATGATAGCTGGAAGAGTTCGGTTTTCAGTCATGAGTGGAAAGCTGCAGAGGAGAGTGCAAGTGGAGGAGAGGTTGAATTAGGAGGCGAGATAGGAGGATGAACAAACTGTCGGATATCTGTTGGGAATCCGTTCCAAAAAACTGGTGCAACGTAGACCAAGGAGCGGTAAAGGATTCAGAGAGGAGAAGACTGTAGGCCGAGATAGAGAAAGATACTCTGATGAGCTATAGTAAACCTGCGATGTTGGATGGTGAACAGATGGCCCTAGGGAGGGGATGGCTGAGGGTGCTGTGGGTGTTGAACAGCAGCTATCAAGATCTAATTGCTCTTCAAGAGAGTATTACATTTACTATTCACCCACCTCCCGTTTCGGTGTTAGCACTTTGAGTCCAACGAAACATGTTTCATGGAATTTCAGGAGTTAACCCTTCAATAACGATGGCTGAACAGTTGCGAGACTCACCCTCGACCAGTAACTCCAACGCCGTTGAAGCAGAAGATGAGAATGTAACAGAGGCTACGATCAACTCGAATGGAAGGCATGGGGTACCGTCACAGACAGGGAACACAGCCAGAACTTCCACAAACTCTGGCTTTAAGGGATGTGCCTTCAATCCGAATTTTTTCCAGATGCAAGTACCTTCAGGATCGACTCCAGACAGAAGGCAGGCGGAGAACACAGCCAGATCTTCCTTAGGCGCTGGCCTTAACGGATTTGCCTTCAATCTGAATTCTTTCCAGATGCAAGGACATTCGGGATCGACTCCAGTTGGAAGACAAGCGGGGAACACATTCAGATCTTCCTTAAGCGCTGGCTTTAGTGAAGTTGCCTTCAATCCGAATTCTTTCCAGATGCAAGGACCTTCAGGATCGACTCCAGATGGAAGACAAGCGGGGAACACAACTAGATCTTTCTTAGGCGCTGGCTTTAGTGAAGTTGCCTTCAATCCGAATTCTTTCCAGATGCAAGGACCTCCAGGATCGAATCCAGATGGAAGACAAGCGGGGAACGCAACCAGATCTTCCGTAAACGCTGGCCTTAGTGAAGTTGCCTTTAATCCGAATTCTTTCCAGATGCAAGGACCTCCACGATCGACTCCAAATGGAAGACAAGCGGGGAACACAACTAGATCTTTCTTAGGCGCTGGCTTTAGTGAAGTTGCCTTCAATCCGAATTCTTTCCAGATGCAAGGACCTCCAGGATCGAATCCAGATGGAAGACAAGCGGGGAACGCAACCAGATCTTCCGTAAACGCTGGCCTTAGTGAAGTTGCCTTTAATCCGAATTCTTTCCAGATGCAAGGACCTTCACGATCGACTCCAAATGGAAGACAAGCGGGGAACACAACCAGATCTTCCTTAAGCGCTGGCTTTAGTGAAGTTGCCTTCAATCAGAATTCTTTCCAGATGCAGGGATCTTCAGGATCGACTCCAGATGGAAGACAAGCGGGGAACACAACCAGATCTTCCTTGAGCGCTGGCTTTAGTGAAGTTGCCTTGAATCCGAATTCTTTTTCCAGATGCAAGGACCTTCAGGATCGACTCCAGATGGAAAACAAGCGGGGAACACAACTAGATCTTCCTTAAGCGCTGGCTTTAGTGAAGTTGCCTTCAATCCGAATTCTTTCCAGATGCAGAAATCTTCAGGATCGACTCCAGATGGAATACAAGCGAGGAACACAACCAGATCTTCCATAAACGCTGGCTTTAGTGAAGTTGCCTTCAATCCGAATTTTTTCCAGATGGAAGGACCTTCAGGATCGATTCCAGATGGAAGACAAGCGGGGAACACAACCAGATCTTCCGTAAACGCTGGCTTTAGAGAAGTTGCCTTGAATCCGAATTCTTTCCAGATGCAAGGACCTTCAGGATCGACTCTAGATGGAAGACAAGCTGGGAAAACAACCAGATCTTCCGTAAACGCTGGCTTTAGTGAAGTTGCCTTGAATCCGAATTCTTTCCAGATGCAAGCACATTCAGGATCGACTCCAGATGGAAGACAAGCGGGCAACACATCAGGAAACAATTCAACCCATTCTTCCACCAGCCCTGGCTTATATGGATCTGCCTCCATTCCGTCCTCTTTCCAGATCCACGGACCTGAAGATGCGACACCAGATGGACGACAGTCAGGGAACACATCAGCTTCCACCGCCAACGCTGGCATGACTGGATCCGCCTCCACTCCTTCCTCCCAGACAGACTCACGGACCTTCAGGAGTGACCTCACATGCCAAACAGGCATCTAGCAAAGGAACCAACTGCGAAACTGAATAGGGCAAGCGATGGGACAAACGAGTCCGATTAGTAGGAACTCCGTATGCTCGTGTTAAACCAAAGAAACAAAGTAAAGATCATCTTTAATACGTGTAAAGTAACTTCAACCGATATATTTTTTTTTTAATATCGTTTCGAAAATTCATCATGTTCATAAGACTGAATATTCTTTGCATTAAGTCATTCGCCAGGTGGAGATACTATCGCAATAATAAATAAATCTGTCAAAATTTGAAATGAAACTGATTTTGCGTCTCAAAAATCATTATATTAAATACTAATGTCCCGCGGGTGTGCTGAGGTCGACGTCAACGGCCCTAAGATTATGAAAATCACTGGAGGCAAAATGATTACTTTGCACACCTTAAAAACGGTTGCAAGTAACGTTAGAAATTCAGCATATGCTTTAAGGAACAGAGGACGCCAATCATCGTCGATATGACGGCGTCGTTAAATAAACTTATTTACTACTAAGGAACAGAGACAGAGATCCTGAGTGGCCGAGTGGGATGGTGCCCGCTCGACACGCCGACGGCCCGGGTTCGATTCCGGGTCGGTCGGTTTATCAGAGATTAATTTCTCGGATCTTTACTGCGGGTGGCTCTGTCGCAATTTAAACGTGGAGTACGAGGTTGCTTTCTGCCTCCGACACTAATCATCTTCGATATGAAAAAAGTGTCGTTAAGCCGAAACAATTTAATTTTTAAGGAACAGAGCTGTAATATGCCAAAATAATCTTTGTCGGCGGAAACGGCCTATGTTGTCATAAGCTGCCGTTAAACTGTGGATCCATCCATCCAGTTAACCACTAATTCTGTAGCTATCTATGAAAGAAAGGTAAGGGAACGCAATTTCTGGACAAGGAGGGTCACGCTAACCATCTTTGGAAGGTTACGGTTGACGTTAACGGATGTCTCAGCCATACGATATATTTCAATACACGAAAATAAAAGTCAAGGAAATATCACTTCGCCACTGGCCGTACTCTAATAGTGCCAGTCCCAAGCCTGGAGAAAGAAGGAGGGAGACGTTTAATCGTCTTTGTCATGACGAAGTTTCGCTAAACAGTAACTGACCGTCGAGGAACACTGCCCCTCCTCTTCAAAGGCTTGGGAATCAGAAAATAGTAGGAGCAGGAGGAAGAGGTACATTACGTGCAAGGCGCTACAGAAATATTTAGCTTCAATGCATTAACTTAAGCCTTAGGCAAGTGAATGCATCACACTGTTTGTGTGTTTGTGTGTGTGCTGGTGGATGGGCTGGTGAGTGTGGGTGTGGGTGTGTTTGTGGCGTTACATGGGGAGCGCTCTTGCCTATCGGCTTCCGTTTCCCAACAGTCTGTGAACTGATTCTTTCAGTTGAATAATGTGTCGATTTTAAGGGGATCAGGGAAGGGCTGTTAAACGGTGGAATCAGTCAGTGCCTTTCTATCTTTCTGTCTCCCTCTGTGACCTGCTCTTTCTCTCTCTCTCTCCTTCCACCTTTCCATGTCTAACCCTCCGTACATACGAACGAAACAATTTATGTTTGTATGCATACATGTGTGCTGTATAAGTGGATATATGCATCATGTATGCATGTATGTATTTAGGTATGTGTGCATGCATGTTTGCACATGGTTAGCTGCTATACGACAATTTTACAGATGATTCGCATCGCCCTACTTCACCAGGCTTCACATTTTTATTACCAGACTACGGACAGTGCTGATAATAGATCCATGACGATCAATGATGTGGTTGTGACCAGTACCATTTGAACGAAAATTGGAAATTCATAGAGTCGGAAAGATCCGGTTTAAAGGTGTCTAAGCAAAGCTTAGCAATAATAGAGATATTCAGTGTTTAATAATTATGGTTAATTTTACCAGGTGAGTCTTTGTTTAGTTTATGCTGAATCTCTAACGCCATTTGCAAACATTTTTCAGATGTTTAAAGACGTCATTTTATTTCCATTGTGTAACAACTTCTTAGGGCTGTTGATGTCAAACTCGTTATTTCAGTGTAAGAAAAGGATTCCTAGAGTTTAATAACATGATACGGCAACAGAGGCCGTTGCTAACGTTATGCAAGCTTGGTTAGTTGCTTTTTAAAGACAATTGCAAAGATGATTAGCGTCGCCCTCCTCCTTTCTCCAGGCTTGGGACTGACACTACCACAGGCATACGGTATTGCTGTCAATGTGTAATTATATAATTATTATGTAATTATTCCATGAAATATAGCATCAATTACATCATTCTCTTAAGCGATTATATCAACACGCAGCTATATCTTTATTTATTGCGCCATCTGTACATATTTTAAGGGTGTCTAAAGATGCCGTTATTTGCTAGAGTTCAACTACAAATACGGTAGCGTTGGGCTTTCTTTACGTTGCCAGAGAGCAAATGCACTTTATTTTAGTAATCTAGTATAATCTACTCTAAGGACTTCTAAAGCGCCTCTGTATAATGGCCAAGTCATTACCAGAGTATAAGTCCGTGACAGTCATTGCTTCCTGTAGATAGTCATACGACGGTATATCGTGACAAAGAATCTTAGAATAGCCCTCCCCTTTAATTAGTCTTGGGACTGGCACTAGTAGCGTACGGGCAGTGCGGTATTAGGAATAAATATGGTAAAAGAACTATATGCACAGTTTGGCTGGTTATTTGCTGTTTAATTAACGACAGTGTCATTTCAAAGCTGTTTATCGGCTCATTGCTCCAGGCTTTGGCTGTATGCAACAGGCAAGTATTGTCTAAGTTGTACAATTGCAATAATTATGATGAAAAAATTAATAACGGGTGTATCCACAGTTTAACGGCAGCTTATGACAACATAGGCCATTTCCGCCGACAAAGATTAGTTTTCGCATATTACAGCTCTCAGTTCTCAGTTAAATTAATAACGGTGGTGGTGGTTTTTTTCTGTTTAACGACTAGCTGTGTGGTAACAGAGACCATTAGCGTCGCCCTCCTTCTTTATTCAGCTTGGGACTGGCACTGTCAGAAAGCGAACAGTGGCAGTTGGACAATAACGGTAGTAGTAATATTGGACTGTTTAACGACTAGCCGTATGGTAACAAAGACCCTTAGCGTCGCCCTCCTCCTTCTTCCAGGCTTGGGACTGGCACTGAGACTGGCACAAAGCACGGAGGTGCAATGCACGAACGTTCAGTGGCGGAGGTAATGTTGCCCTTGCGTACTTGGTCACCGATCCTCGTCTCCGCTTGGCCAGGAGTCAGACCGGGCTGAAGCTCATCTTCCCTGGCTGGCCAGATGTCAGGATCGGCTGAAGCCCCCTCGCCACGTCAAGGCGCACGCATCGGACATCCATGCCGTCGAGTGAACTTCTGAGGCAGTTGCTCGAACGGCGCTCCGAGGGGGTTTAATAACGGTAAAAACGGAGAAGCTTTTTATTGCTTCGCGAAAATAATATTTAAAGGTGTCTTGTGAATACATTAAATAGTTTTATTGCCAGATATGACTTTGCGGACAGTTCCGTATTGACTTATGAAAATTTAAGATGACTGAGCTTCCAGTGGGTTCTTTATTGCGCCTATGTTAAAGGGTTAATGTTAACCCTACTCATCAAACTTAATCAATAATAATAATTAAATATTATATACTGAAGTTAATGGCAGACAGCGATGTTAAGTGAATATGCAACTTCAATTGCCAGACAGAAAGACCAAAGTTGATCGTTTAGATGATAAGCATAACTCTCCTCCCTAAGCCAGGCTTGGGACTGGCACTACCAGAATAAGGACACTGACGGAACGTTCATTTTATACACAACATTTTTCTGTAGGCCTAGTATACCTTTGCGTCAACGGCCTTTATAGCTATAGGATGTCGTTAAGCAACTCTCCTGCTTAGGCTTATTACCACTTTTTTGCAGAAGCGAAGTTTAAACACCTTCAGATAGGTTTTTCCAACTCAGTATATTTGTCAGTTTCTTCCCAACGCTAATAGCACTATGAAGTTCTTCTTGAACACGGATTGGTCGACATAATATAATATAATAATAATAATAATAATAATAATAATAATAATAATAATAATAATAATAATAATAATAATAATAATAATAATAATAATAATAATAATAATAATAATAATAATAATAATAATAATAATAATAATAATAATAATAATAATAATAATAATAATAATAATAATAATAATAATAATAATAATAATAATAATAATAATAATAATAATAATATCTTTTCTTTATTAAGCGCTTGACAAACGCACTGCGCTGTACATTTACATGTTATGCAATTGAAATCTTAACTACTAACAGAACAGACAGCTTGCAATACAACGGCGCTAATAGCAGCCTACAAAGCATATCCGCCCAACGGGGGCTCGAACTCGGTACCTCTCGGTCTCTGTGCCAGATGTTATCCAATGCGACACGGGCCCCCAGTTATTAACATCATCGATTTGCAAAGCGATGGAATATTATATAAAATTAAACTTGAGTGGTATTGTCATATAAAAATCCTAACTAAATATCAAATAGGGTTTAAACAGCATAGGCTAATCACTGCTAATGTCTTAGGCAGCATTTATGGTTCGAATGCAAATAGCATTTTGATTACATAGTTAGAAATGAGAGAACAGAATTAGTTTATTAAACGCACTGGCGTGTGTACACGACGAGCGCATCACTCCTTAGGTCAAACAATGGATTGCTAGGCCTACTGCCACCTTCCGAAAGATGTGAAGCTTAGACTCCTTTAAATCGGTTTTCCAACGCTACATATCAGGCAGTTTCTTCTAATCGCTTATTATCTATGTTCCTGACCCTTGTTGATCGATATCATTAGCATCATCCAATTGTGAAATGATGGCAAAAATTGTAATAATCTTTGTTATCGCACAGTGTCGTTAAACTGAAACTACTACTAATGGCTAATTATGTCGGTGTATCGAAATACAATTAACGTAATCGATTTGAAAAGCGAGGAAAAAATTATAAAACAAATAAACTTCAGTGGTATTCTCAAATGAAAATATCATAACTAGCCTAAACATCAAACAGGGTTTAGAGAGCATAAGCACGCGCTAAAAGTTTAGGCGTAATTTTCGAGTCCAAATGGAATTAAAATGGAAATTACATATTGATTACATAGTGGCAATATGCGAAAACAGAATTAATTTATTGAGGGATTTTTCTGGGTCTTAGTGGGACCCTTAGAGAAAGCTATGCTCTGTATAATAACAGGAAATTATAATCAGTGGTGTATTGGGTATCGTGTTGGACTGTCAACCGAGAGGTCGTGGATTCAACTCCTCATCAGTGTATTCATGACGACGAAGTTGGTAAGAGGTGCATCATAGAATAGAAACCCTGAAATAACAAATTTCATGTCTGTTTTTTCTATTGATAGGCCTATACATAACAATGTCATAGCGGCGTTTGATGCCTCGCAAAAGCGTTGAAGTATGTGTGTAATAAATTTTATTGTTGAAATGTCGTGCTGTTGAACGTCGGATGCGTTTGAGTGACCTAAAATCAACAGCTAGAGTGTTAACAGTGCAACATGAGCTTGTGAATACTTCCTGAGATTATACAATAATAGTTACAAGAAGAAATTTATTCAATTCAAATCAATTTAATTTATTGATCCCAAAATGAAAGAAAAACAATAAATAGTATAGCGTAGAATGTGATATTTTACATTTTATAAGTAAGATATACATCATCGCCTTATTCCTCACAATGTTATTGATTAGTTGAGAGAAATGAACACCCAGAAGGGACGAGTCCCGCCCATAAGGAACCTATTTTGCAGAAAATGAAGTGGATGAAAGATGTGGTTAGTTTCGTGTATTAGTTGTAACCTATGCTGCCATAACACATCTTTAAACTGTTGATGTCCTAATGCCGCGAGGATGTGGTGAGGTCGATGTCAATAGCACTGGAAACAAAAACGATGTCCTTACACACCTCAAAAACGGTTTCAAGTGACGTTAGAAATTCAGTATAAACTCAAAGGACGCACAATCCTCCAAGAGCATTCCCATAAGGTTATAGACGTTGTTAAAGGCTTTGTCAGCCATAAGATGTCGTTTAATACACGAAACTAAAACTCAATGGAAAAATTACTTCGCCACTGGCCGTTCTCTAGTATAGTGCCAGGCCCAAGTGTGAGAGAAAGGAAGATGGCCTTGCTTTATAGTCTTTGTCAAGGCGAAATGTCGTTCAACAGTAGCTAGTTGTCTGCGAACAGTTATGCCTTTCCTCTTTAAAGTCAATGGTAAGCGGAACGGGAGGAGGAGAAGCAGGAAAAAGACGAATACTACGGTTACGGCGCTACAGAAATTTATAGCTTTAATGCATTATTGTGTGTGTGTGTGTGTGTGTGTGTGTGTGTGTGTGTGTGTGTGTGTGTGTGTGTGTGTGTGTGTGTGTGTGTGTGTGTGTGTGTGTGCAGTGTATGGGGTCTAATCGAAAAATTCATATGTCGCCATTTTAATAATATCGGTGCAAAATCGACGTTGTGTGAAAACGAAGATGATGACTCATTGATGAGGGTCGCTCTCCTCCCTTATCCAGGCTTTGAACTGGCACTATCTAGTGCGCACTGCAGTGACGAATATAGGCACAGCCCTGTTGGTTGGTTGGCTAGATACTATTTAACGACGTTGTGTCATAAAGATGATTAGTGTCACCCTCTTCTCATTGTAATCCTGAGACTGGCACTAATTCACGTAGGGTCGTGGCAGAGTTACTCAACCCGGACACGAAAATCGAAGTAAATATCGCCAGTGATTGCGATTTAAAAGTTAGTCAGCATTGCATTGCGAGCCACTGCTCAGTTAGTCTTTCAACGAAAATGAGCTATTTATAGCGTCGAAAAGAGCAGACAAAAGGTGTCTAAGACTGCATAATAATACAAGTTTAGTCGTCTGCAGTGTCCAACGACATCTTGCGTCGGTGGCTGACGCTAACATTGCTCTGAGTTTAATGATTGTGATAATGATAACGATAACGGCAACGACGACAGTGGCAACGACAGCGACAGTAACAATAATAAAAGTAACAATACATTGTGATTATTGATTGTTTGGTTGCTGTTTAACGACACTGTGTCACAACAAAGATGACTAGCGTCGACCTCATTCTTTTTGTAGGCTCTTGGATGTGAAACGACCTCTGGCCCCTGTAGGAAATTTCGCTGGACCGAGGAGACTGCGCCCATTCGAAGGCTAAATAAGAAAACGCGCCCTGGGGAAATCTCTACTTTAAACAGCATGTGCATACTCCGCGACAGTTAGACGGAAGGGGGGGTCAAAACGGTTGCAAGGTCAAAATGGCCACAGACGAGGAAGATTAGTTGTGTAGGGCCCGATAGCGCATTGGATAACATATGGCGTAGAGAGCGAGAGGTACCGAGTTCGAGCCCCGTAGGGCGGATATGCTTAGTAGGCTGCTATTAGCGCGCTGTGTATTGCAGGCTGTCTGTTCTGTTAGTAGTTAAGATTTATGTCTTCTGTCATTTGTTGTTTCAATTGCATAACATGTAAATGTACAGCGCAGTGCGTTTGTCAGGCGCTTCAATAAAGAAAAGATTATTATTATTATTATTATTATTATTATTATTATTATTATTATTATTATTATTATTATTATTATTATTATTATTATTATTATTATTATTAGTTCTTAGACACCTGTTTTAAGTGTTTCATTCACCTTTTAAGTAGAAGACGCAAAAGAAACAGTTCGTTGCAATTATTTCTAGAAATAAGAGATTTGTAGGCTACTTGGCATTTTAGCAACAATAGATAATTGTAAAACAAAAGAACAGGCTAAAATGATCATTTGCCAAGCTGCTTCACAACTTATGTTTGAAAATGAGGTCCAATTCAATTGTAATTGTTAGGTATGCTTCACTCAAATAATAAATATAAATAATCATGACCTTTTTCTAAATGGCACTTACAGTCCTTCAGTGGAATGCCAATGGTTTAAGGGGTCATAAGGACCAACTAAAGAATTTCTTAGTTAATGTGCCCAGTCCGCCGGATGTGGTGTGCATAGAGGAAACCCTTTTAAAACCTAAAAGAAATCCACCAAAAATAGATGGTTATAATGTGGTCCGTAAAGACTGTACAACTAATACAAAGGGTGGCCTTGTCATTTATATAAAAGTAGGAATAAATTTCACTTTACTAGATATAGAAGATAATCCGAATATTGAAATTCAAGGAATTGAAATTAAAACCAGTAATGGTCACTTAAAAATTTTAATACATATATATCACCTTCACATCAATTGGTTAAAGAGGAAATTGAACATCTTTTCATAAATAAAAGAACAATTATAGTAGGTGATTTGAATGCGCATAATAAACTTTGGGGATGCTCATATACGAAAATAAGAGGAAGATTATTAGAAGAAATATTAGCTGAAAAGAATATGGTTGTCCTTAATACAGGGCAGGCCACTTATATTACTTCTAACATGCTAAATAATAACTCAGTTATAGATCTAAGTATATGCTCACAAGATGTAGCATTAAATACTAGACATACTGTTACTAAGTATAATATGGGATCTGACCATTTTGCATCCATTACTTTTGTTAACGAGGAAAGCATAATAGAAAATAACTTAAGTATGCAATTATGGAAATTAAATAAAGCTAATTGGAAAAATTATAAAGATTCTAGCAATTTAACATTAACTAATGAAGTCCTAATGAAAACAAATATAGATGATAAATATAATGATATATTAGAATGCATAAATACCTTAGCTAATCAATCAATACCTCTTAAAAAACAAAATCTAAGAAAGAATGAAAAGCGTAAGAAATTTAAACCTCTACCATATTGGAATGATAAATGTAATGAAGCTGTGTATAAAAGAAATCAATGTAGAAACAAAATGAAAAAAACCAAAGAACTTAATGATTATATGGAATACAAAAAGCAAGAAGCTATAGTTAGAAGAACCCTTAAGGTAGAAGCAAAATCTAGTTGGCAGGATTATTGCTCTACGCTTACTAATCAAACGAAATTAGGATCAGTATGGAGCATGGCTAGAAAAATGAATGGAGTAGCAGCTTACGCATCAATTCCTACTCTTAATGATAATGGATTATTAGCTGAGTCAAACATAGATAAAGCAAATATACTAGCTCATACTTACGAAAAAACTAGTAACTCTCAAAATTATAATAAAAACTTCTTAAATTATATTACAAGTAATAACATAGATAATAGCCATATTAATAATGAAAATAATCGTAATGAAGAAGTAGAATTAATGAACAAAATTTTTAATCTGAATGAACTAAAACAAGCAATCAAATCGGCAAAAAATAATAAATCACCGGGGGATGATAGGATACCATACGAATTACTGAAACACTTACATAAAAATGCACTAAAAACTCTATTGAGTTTTTATAATGAAGTATGGATTGAGGGAAATATACCAAGTGATTGGAATCATGCCATTATATTGCCTTTACTTAAACCAAATAAGGATGCAACAAAACCAGAATCCTATCGACCAATTTCATTAACAGCGACTTTATGCAAAGTAATGGAGAAAATGGTTGCGAACCGTCTCCAGTGGTATTTAGAAAAAAATGCTATATTTACAAAAAATCAATCTGGATTTCGTAAGTATAAAAGCACAATCGATCAAATTCTTAAACTGCAGGATACAATACTTAAAAAGCTAAAAAATAAGGAACAAGTGTTGGCAGTTTTCATTGATTTTGAACGTGCTTATGACATGTTACATGTACCTACACTTTTACAAAAACTAAAAAAATTAGGAATAGTGGGAAACGTAGCAAATTGGGTCAAAAGTTTTTATTTAACAGAACATTTCAAGTAAAGGTTGGAACTGAATTATCCGATAAACTAGTACAACAAAATGGGACTCTGCAAGGTTCAGTAATTTCTCCTCTATTGTTCCTAATAATGATTAATGATATTCCATCAGGCCCAGAAGGTGTTAATATGTCACTCTTTGCAGATGATAGTGCAGTTTACATAGGACATAGAAAAACTAAAACTTTAATTAAAAAAATCCAACAATCAATTGATGAAATAAATAACTGGTGTAATAAAAATGGGTTTAAAATATCAATAGCTAAAACTGTAGGAGTTCTATTTACTAATAAAAATCAATTACCAATAATAAACATTAAAATTGATCAAGAATTGATAAAAATGGAAAATAAAGCTAAATTTCTAGGAATGATATTTGATAAGAAATTAAGTTGGAAGCCCCACATAGAATATATAATAGAAAAATGCAAAAAAAGATTGAATCTCATGAGAGCGGTTTCAGGTTATTACTGGGGAGCTTCTAAAAAATCTTTATTAGCAATATATAAAGCATTAATACGTTCAATATTAGATTATGGAGATGTGGCCTATTCTTCGGCTAGTCAATCGCTGTTAAATAAATTATGTACAATTCAAACTGAAGCCCTAAGATTATGTTGTGGAGCCCCAAAGAACACAGCAGCTTTAACACTACAAAACGAATGTGGGGAATTCCTCCTCCATATGAGAAGACTGTATAATTCCAATAAAATGGGAATTAAAATATATAAGAATAAAAGATCATCCATGTCAAATGAATTTCCAACCACATTGGACAGATGTCAGTAAAACACCACAAAACAAGAATCATTCTATACACTACAGAACAAATGAATTCATATCATCTCTTGATATATCTTTTATTGGACCCTGTTTTCCCCAAATTCCCCCTTTGACTAATAACAAAATAGATATAGATATCAGTCTCAAAAAGCAGATTAACAAAAAAAGAGATAACCCTGAACTTCTGAAATTAGTTGCACTTCAAATGATATCAGGATATAAACTAGAAACACTTATTTACACGGATGGGTCAAAGGCAGACGAAGTTGTTACTGCAGCTTTTACAATTCCAAGTATAGATTTAGATAGAAAGTTTAGATTATGTAATGGATCCAGCATCTATGCAGCAGAGTTAACTGCAATAAAAGAAGCAGTAACATGGATAATAAACACTGAGAATAATAAGAACTGCCAATATGTAATATTATCCGACTCACTAAGTGTACTTATTTCTATTAAGAAAAATAAATCTGATTCACGACCCAATTTATTTAACGAACTAATGATGCAATTGAATAGATTGGAACCTAATCAAATAAAAATGGCATGGATTCCAAGCCATGTAGACATAAGTGGTAATGAAAGAGCAGATAAATTAGCAAAGGAAGCACTCAATATAGCACTGAAACGGAAGTTTGTTTGATGAAAATAGTTTCCTGTGAAAATAGAAATTGGACTGATGAAAATAATTGTTTGCGATAGAATGGTAGTTCGATCGATGAACAGAATTTTTTACTTAAATAAAAGTTGGATTAAAGAAAAGAATTCTTTGTGTAAATAGAAGTTGGATTGATGAAAAGAATTTTTTGCTAAAATGGAATTTGGAATAAAAAAAGAAATGTTCGCGTTGAAATGGAAATGTTTGCGTTAAAATGGAAGTAGGGTTGATGAAAAATGCATTTTAGCGTGAAGAGCAGTAGACCGCTTCCAGTACCCTTCCAAAGGTCCACTCAGCCTATCATTTGCGAGATGGCTCGTTGGTAAAATGAGATGCAGGACGTGATGGGCACCTTGCATGGCTGTCGAATACAGTTAAATTCGACTCCTGTAATAACTTGTGATCATCCGCTCATACTGATTTGTAATCATCCTGCTTGAGTCAGTTTGAAATTAAACGAAGATTAATATTATTATTATTTAATTCATGATGTTGCCGGCCGAGCATTTTGGCGCATTTTATTATTTCTCTTATGTGTTTGCGTAAATGGAAGCTGGACTGATTAAAATAATTGTTAGCCTGAATGTAAGTTGGATTGATGAAACTAGTAATTTGAAAACATAAATCGCTATCAACTGGGTAATTTCATGTATAAATTTGTCAATAACTTGCTGCCTGATTCATTTTCAAACTATTTCACGAAGGTAGTAGAGATGCATGGTCATTGTACAAGGTCTTTTTCTGGTGGTTTATATGTCATTTATGCACGCACTAATTACCGTAGATTTTCAATTTGTTGTAGTGGTCCAAAAATTTGGAATGCAGTACCGATGAGTATTCGGAATGCACCCACATACACCCAATTTAAAAAGCTGTGGAATAATTACTTGAAGGATTAACCATACTTCATTCAACACTGTTTTTGTTTAGATATTGATCTTAATAATTTGCAATGTTATTATTTAGTTAAGAACATTATTGAGTTGAACCTTTCTTTCTTACATATTGATCTTCTTAGTAAATTGCAATGTTATTATTTAGTTAAGAACATTATTGAGTTGAACCTTTCTTTCTTTCAACTGACTAACCAGCCATAAATGATTATTGTTAAAAAGGGTGACCCCTAATTAAGCGGGGCTTGTGCCCCTTTTGGGTCTCCCCTGTTCCCTAGCCAATGCAACGATATGTAATAGTCAAGTTATAATTGTTGTTAATTGTTATATGCATTGTGCTTCTGGAAATAAAAGTTGTCAGTTGTCAGTTATTTGCTAAAATAGAAGGTTGGCTGATGAAGAAAGCGTGAAGTTTAGTGTCGTAAATGATTCGTCAAATGTTTTATGGCGAGTCAACGACAGTGGAATACAAATTATATTGACGAACAGAATTCTTGCTAAATAGAAGTGGGATTGGTGAAAAGAATCTTGCCTAAATAGAAGCTGGAGTCATTACAGTTATCACGAAAGCATTGACATAATAAAAAATACGCTAAAATACACGCCTACCACCAGTATCAATTAAAAACGCCAAAATGCACTTATACCTTAACAATTAAATTCGCCATTACTTTTCACTGGAAGAAACACGGAAAAAATACGCTAAAATGTAGGATTACCTTCTCCGACTTTACATTACTTATTTACGCTGAGTACAAAGAGTTACAAAGAACAATGAATGACTGCGTCGAACGACATCTAGTGGTCTAATGTTAATAGGAATGACTCTCAGGCCATCGTCTACGGGAGTATAAAACATTAAGCTCAAATCATAATATTAGAAACTCTCCCATTGACCTAGGTGTCTTTTCTTAAATGTGTTTGTAAACTAAATTATGTGCACAGAGTTATAGAATCTGACCAGGTTTGGCATTAAAGTCCAAATTCCACACAATAATTATGTTTCATACCGACATCAACACAAAATGGCGATTGATTAAAGTTTTTCACTAGCCTTCAATAATAATAAACGGAGTTTATGAAGGTATAGCCTGTCCTCTGGCGAATAGATTTTAAGAATCTATGTATCAAAATGCAAGTTGGATCGCTGACAAGAATTTTGTGCTAAAGTGGAATTTGGAATGATAAAAGAAATGTTCGCGTTGAAATACAAAGGTTTGCGTTAAAATGGAAGTAGGGTTGATGAAAAATGCATTTTAGCGTGAAGAGCAGTAGATCGCTTCCCGTACCCTCCCAAAGGTCCACTCAGACTATCATTTGCGAGATGGCGCGTTGGTAACACTGTTCTAGAGCTGATTCTACTCTTTTCCGTTCAATTCTCTCAAACCCTTGTCACGTCCTTCACGACCTCCTCCCTCCCCGTAAGGTCACTCCATACAATACGCGACCCAGACCACATGATCTCACCCTACCTAGAATTGATGCCTTTGCTAAAAGAAGTTTTATTATGAGAATGTTATATGACTTTGCATAAATGTTTGTATTATTTATTTTTCTGTAAGCTACTGTGCGTTTGCTGGTTGTCAAATAAAGAATATTCTTACTTACTTACTTACTTAAAATGAGATGCAAGACGTGATGGGCGCCTTGCATGGCTGCCAAATACAGTTAAATTCGACTCCTATAATAACTTGTGATCATCCTTTCATACTCATTTGTAATCATCCTGCATTGTGTCAGTTTGAAATTAAACAAAGATTAATTTTATTATTATTTAATTCATGATGCTTCCGGCCAAGCATTTTGGCGTATTTTATTATTTCTCCTATGTGTCTGCGTAAATGAAAGCTGGACTGATTAAAATAATTGTTAGCCTAAATGGAAGTTGGATTGATGAAACTAGTTATTTGCTAAAATAGAAGGTTGACTGATGAAGAAAGCGTGAAGTTAGGTGTCGTAAATGATTCATCAAATGTTGTATGGCGAGTCATTGACGAACAGAATTCTTGATAAATAGAAGTGGGATTGATGAAAATAATTTTAGGTTAAATAGAAGTGGGATTGATGAAAAGAATCTTGCCTAAATAGAAGCTGGAGTCATTACAGTTATCACGAAAGCACTGACATAATAAAAAATACGATAAAATACACGCCTACCACCACTATCAATTAAATACGCCAGAATGAAGTTATACCTTAACAATTAAATTCGCCATTACTTTTCACTCGAAGAAACACGGATAAAATAAGCTAAAATGTTGGATTACCTTCTCCGACTTTGCATTACTTATTTACGCTGAGTACAAAGAGTTACAAAGAACAATGAATGACTGCGTTCGAACGTCATCTCGTGGTATACCGTTCGTAGCAATTATTATTTTCAGGCCATCGTCTACGGGAATATAAAACATTAAGCTCAAGTCACAACATAGGCTATTTCCACTACTACTACCAGTGATGTAGTCGAGCCCACTTTAATCGAGACCGAGTCCATCGAAGCAGAGTCGAGTCCAAAGGTTTTCGAGTCAAAGTCCCAGTCATTAAAATTAATATTGAGTCCAAGTCCATCCGTATTTAAATAAGCATGCAATTCAGCAGCATAAAAAATTTCTTTAGTTTTTGTAGATAATGAAAATAACGGTTTGCCTATGGACATACTTGCATATTGCGCTATTAGGAGCCAACTTTATAGAAGGCTGAGAGTCACTTCACTTCTTTCTATATATAGTATTATTTAATGTAAAAAACAGCAATTTTAGAAATCTTCGTTGATATAGCAAGTTGAAATGTATTCGCTAGATGACAGGATATACTTTCACTAAACCCAGCTTACTCGTCATCGTTCTGAAATACTTTAATCGTTCGCCATTTTATGATGATAACAGAATGAACCAGATTTTGTGGAAATTCGATTTACTGCCAAACGTGGTTAGATTACAATATTTAGATGATCAACTGTGTGCATATAATTTAATGGACAAACTCAGGTAAGCGTGTGGTTTAGCGTCGTAAATTATTGGCCATTGCATGGGTATCAGCGATGGTCGAATACAAGTTGCATTGACGAAAAGAATTCGGTAAAGTCGTAGTTTACGTTGCTAAATTATTTGATATTGTCACTTTAAAATGGAAGCTGGATTGATGAAAATAATTGTTTCCGTAATTAGAAGCTGGATCCATGAGAATATATCTTTGCCTTAAATTAAAGTTCCATTGATGAAAAATATTTCTTTCATCAAATAGAAGTTGGATTGATAAAAGTAATTTTTTACAATTAAATGGAAGTTGGATTGATGAAAAAATGTCTTGATGAAATGGAAGCTGGATTGATGATAGTCAACATGCATATAGATAGACTGCTCACTTACCAACGTAAAGTACGGCATTGAAGACATTAGAATAATTTAGCAACGTAAACTACGACTTTACCAAGAATTCTTGCTAAATAGAAGTCGGTATAAACCCGTAGTTTAGGTTGGCAAATTATTTTATGTCGTCAAATTCAAATTTAAGCTGGATTGATGAAAATAATTAGAAAAATTGTTTCTCTGAATGGAAGCGTGATTCATGAACCATTTCTGTGTTTAAACTGGAGGGATCGATTGAAATAATTGTTATCGTAAATAGAAGCTGGATTGATGGAAATGATTCTTGCCAAAGTAGAAGTTGGATTGATGAAAAATAATAATGCTACATCGGGTGATTAAAGTTACGACGCTAAACTACACAAACTCATGCAATTAATGACATTGAGAGAGTTGCTTATAATTATGATTTCAGCTTAATGGTTTATATTCCCGTAGACGTTGGCATTGACAGCCATTAGGACGAACATTATACACTAGACGTCGTTCTTTGCAACTCTTTGGTCAAAATGTGTAAATAAGTAAAGTCGGGCAATTAAGAAACCTTGAGCTTTCCAATTACTTCCAGATATGTAAGGGTTGATTTTTGGTACTTGTTCTATGGATATCATCTAGGTCGATAGATACGGATGATTGTGGTTTATATACTGACTTGAATGATCATAATGTATGCTCAATTTATTTGATAGAGAAATATTTAAATACTAATAATGATGTTGATGGTCAAAATAATAATAAATAATAATAGCAACAACAGCAACAACGGCAGCAACAACAACATCACCATCATCATCACCACCGCTGCAATAATTTCCATCATACAGCATGCCACTGACCTTCTTAAAACCAACGACCATGTTGTAATAATATCAATGGACTTTTCTAAAGCTTTTGACTCTATCAGTCACTCTGCAATAACCCAATTACTAGTATCCCTCTCCCTTCCGGACTACATCTACAACTGGATAATCAACTACCTACACGGAAGAAAGCATTACACCATCTACAAAGGTCAAAAATCCAGAGTAATTTCAATCAACGCCAGTGTCATCCAAGGCTCAGTATTCGGCCCAACGGGTTTCATTGTTGGCATATCCGACCTCCATCCCATCCATCCTCAAAATCGTCTCTCCAAATACGCTGACGATTCTTACCTCTTCATCGGATCTAACTCCCTTCACTCCGCAGAAACAGAACTTCAACATATCCACAACTGGTCAGTGGAAAAGAACCTAAAAATAAACTCCAAAACCCGTGAAATGGCAGCAGGGCCGTAAATCTGTTTCAAAATGTGGGGAGGGAAAACTGACCCTTCGGCAGTGTCCATAGTTCCATTAAGAAGCCCACTACTGAGTTAGTTCAGTTGCACACTAGGTTAAAAATTAAAGTTTTTGGGAACATTTATAAAATCTTCAACCCAAATATTATAGACATTTATATCATCTGCACCCTGCATTTGAATGTTTATGGTAATCATGTAATAGATAAGATAAGACAGAGCCTATGTCCGCAAGCGCTTGAAGACAATTCTTGTTCGATCGTGGTTTCATTGTGTTAGGTCAGAAGTGCCTCTGATGAGCCTCTCATGGGGCTGCGGTATATATTTGCAATTACCATTACTAAAACATCCAAAGATTGGGCCAATCATAAACTTCAGTCTCACTGTGCACAGTTTACAGACCTATAATGTTTCAACTCTGTGAACAGACCCTCTGTCTCTGTCTCTCCACACTCCATCCCTCCCTCCCCCCTCTCTCTCTCTCTCTCTCTCTCTCTCTCTGAAGCCCACGCACCGGTCATTATATACTTAGGCATGTACCTCTAATCCCCGATAAATAATATTGGACCCATGCCTTATGTTACTGTGGGCCTATATATATATCTGTGCTCAGATCGAATAGCCTTCTGTCTAAAACTGGCCAATGTCTTCCATTCTGTAATCACCCTCTCTAAGAATTAAATATAGCACCTGTCACGTCAAATCGTCCTTCCTCTTTGGATTAATGAAGAAGAAAACCTATAATTGTTTCAACAACCAAATGTAGGCCCTATATTTGTAACAATTCTCAAGCCAGGCGATATAAGGCTTAGGGTGGCATAAAGGGCACTGTAGGTAAGAGATTCCTTAGGCCTAAGTCGTGACCGCGAGTCTAAATACCAATCACCAACGGTATTACAAAGAAACATAAGAATTACAGTCGATTTTGGCCGGAAAGATCCTTTTAAAACAATTTTTGTCACCTGAGAAAAACTTGCAAAAAAAAACAGCGTCCACGCCAACAACAGAAAACAGCGTCTGCCTGTCATCCACCCTGGTTCAGGGTATTGTACAAGAACAACCGATTGTGAACGAATGAATGAATGAACGAACGAATGGGTGAATTAAAGTAAAGTTTGTCCAATCATTACATTAAATGAAACTAGCAATTAAAGTGTAAATTCGAATTCAATTAGACGTTAAATAAAAATAATAATAATACCGTGGAGGCCGAGGAGGCGGAATGGTGCGCGGTGGAAGGGCGACGAGACAATGACCGGTATGCGAGGGTAGCGTATACGTCGGCATTGATAATGAGTCGAAGTTCATCGGCGAACGGAGGAAGAATGCAGCGTGTGTAGATGAATGGACCTCAGTTTCCCTCAGCGCCAATCTGTATACGCCTCCCGACTCCTTTGTCGTACGGACTTAGAAACTCCCGGTTACGAGTTGGAATCCATATCCCGGTCCACTTTCCAGTCCCGAGCAAAGCGTTCAACCTCCAGTTCTCCAAAGAACTCAGTCTTCACCTCTGCTGCCCACCGTTGTTCACTGCCAATTTTCAGCTCCCCGACTCTTGCAGTCCCCCCGCTGATGTCGTCCTTGTCCCGTTCGGCCTTATTGACCCGGGAGGTCGCCGGGGTTGTGGGAATGGCGAAAAGCGATACCACTCCGCCCAGGGATGATGAGGGAGGAGGTACTCCCCCGTTGTGGGTTCGCAGTTGTGGTATATATATATAGGTATATAACTCTACAACAAATTTTCGATACTCTCCCAAGGAACAGTTTGGGGCGATTGGGGCTGGTGCCATAATATTTATGACACAGCTTAGAAAAATGACACAGCTTAGACAAATTTGTGGGGAGGGAATTACTTCACGTTCCCTCCCCAAGCTTAAAAGTGGGGAGGGAATTCCCTCCCTTCCCTCCCCCAAAACCCGTGAAATGGCAGTCATCAAGCATAACCAATCTTCACTCTCCAACAAACCCTCAATCACCGGTATTCCTCGCTCTACCTCAATTAAAGCCCTAGGCGTCACCATTGATGAGAAACTTTCAGTCACGGAACACATCAACAAAGTCGTCAAAAGTGGCTCTGCTTCAATCTTCGCCCTTAAAACACTCAAAAACCATGGTGCATCTGCAGGTTCTCTACAACTGATCATCCGCGCAACCATCATAGCCAGAACAAAGTATGCTTCTCCCGCCTGGTGGGGACTGGCGAGCGAAAAGGACAAATCCCGCATTGAACGTCTGAATAACAGATTAAAGCGCTCTGGTTTTATTCAGTCAGATTCCCCTTCTACGAATGTTCTTGCTAATAACGCAGACACTTCACTCTTTAAGGCCGTCCTCTTAAATGAGAATCATTCACTCAGATGCCTGTTTCCTAACCAACATTTTACGCCCTATTTTCTTAGGGTCAGACCACATAACTTTAACCTTCCTGACAAGGACTCACGAAATTTTATATCTCGTATGTTATTCCTGAACTCTTACTAAGCTATTATTAATTCATACTATTATCTAGATTTAGTTTTTTATGTACACCTACAGCGTTATGTCTGTTGTTAACACATTAAACGAATATATGATGATGATGATCATTATTATTATTATATTATTATTTTAATTTTATTTATTTATTATTATATTATTATTTTATTATTATTTTATTATTATTATTATTATTATTATTATTATTATTATTATTATTATTATTATTATTATTATATGCTGTGAATCACAGGTCTGCATAGCTTAATCATGTCAGTTAAATGAAACCTGCAAAACATCTGCTAGCAATAGTGTATAAAACTTTGAGAATTAGACTATTAGAGTGATATCATTATTATCCGTATTTAACTGAGGCATTGGATCGTAGTGTTTTAAGTGGAGTTGAATGTTAACTAGCGGTTTAAACTAGGATTGTTGCATTATTCTTTCAACCTCCAACGGGGTGTCACGACAACTCGTCGAACGACATTTCGTATACGACACTTCGTCGAGCGACATTTCGTCGAACGACATTTCGTCTACAAAGTTATTTGATATTGTCACTTTAAAATGGAAGCTGGATTGATGAAAAAACAGTTTCTCGAAATGGAAGTGGGATTGATGAAAGCATTCCTGTGTTGAAATAGAAGCTGGATTGATCGAAATTATTTTTTCCGTAAATAGAAGCTGGAAATCAACCTAGGTGCATGGACGAAAATAAGTTTCCATTCAATAGAAGCTGGATTGATGAAAATTATCTTGTCAGTAATTAGAAGCTGGATTCCTGAGAATATAAGCACGTTTTAGCGAAACTATAGGAAAGCGGCCTATGTTGATTAGCCGTAATGGATACAGATACACTTGTAGACGAAATGTCGTTAGACGAATTGTCGTAGACGAAGTGTCGTTATACGAAATGTCGTTCGACGAGTTGTCGCAGAACCCTACAACGGTGCTTATCATTTGTTACCATAGTTGTTGCTTGTGATTGGATATGTGCATGGCATAAAACGGTGTTGGAATTATCTGTTAAGTGTTTCAGTCTACAATATACCAAAAGATATAGAATAAAATGAGTGCAATTTTCATTTAAATAATGTGATGGAAGATTTAAGTCATTTTATATAAATCAATCTGTTCTAGGCATCATATGATCTCAGATATATGTAATACTTTTTTTCCAATCATTGGTGACTAGAAAATTATGGAAAGGGAAATTATATCAGATTCTCTTGTTTTCTGACAGAACAATTTCTTTTTGGAATTCTTCTGCTTAAATTCAGACAATTGATTAACGTTGTATGAGTGCATGATTGCAACTTCCGACATAAACATTGATGCCAGAGATTTGTGCTTAAAGAAACAAAAACTACCAAACCAAGCTAATGCTATATGATGACATCTGTAATATTCATTAAATGTATTGGATTAGCAATGATCTAACCTCGAAACTGAACTATGTGACACAACTATAATAGCCATGAGCAACACTAACTAAGTAAATATAGTTTCCACAGAACCAAGTTTCACAAGCGTGGTTACATTTATAAGTGCATCCAGTATTTAAGCATGTTCCAGTGTAACACAACTACAGCCATGAACAATGTTATTGTCATTAGTAAAGGATTCACAGTTTGCACGAGCTATATACATTGCTTTGCACTGCCTGAAATGGAAAATGCATAAAAATTGCATAACTGAAAAGTATTGGAACCAACTGAGTATGCATTATTTTAAATCATACATACTTGTGAATTAACGTGGAAAGAAATAATAAAATAAAGTAGATCACCATTACACATTCAGACGGCGAAATTCTGTTTGAAGAAGGGTGCTTTTACATCGTTTTCTATAACAGCTGTACATTAGCTATTTCATTTATTAAAGAGCAGGGATGAAATTATGAGTTGAGTGCACCGGCACGGCACAGAAACCACGCCTTTATTCATTCATTCATTCCGAAAATTTATATAGATCCCCTTCAAGGAACCTACTCAGAGGCGCTCAACCCAGCCACGGCTAAACAGAGAAGACTTAAGAAGGCGGCAGAAAGCAGGCATATTGCTGCAAGGCATCAAGCGCAGATCAAGTGGAAGCCTATTCTAGGTTGATGGCCCAACAATTGAGTGAATGCCATCTGCTTCATCTGCCGTGTGGTGCACTCTGTCCAGTCCAGAATCTTGAAAATTCGTAGCTCTGAGGTGAATGGTTGATTGTGTGGCGCAGGAATGAAATTATGTTATATATTTTATAGCATATGAAGTTGACAAACTTGCTATGTAAATCTCTGTGAATGAATGAAAAAGTGAGTTTCTATTGTTCTTTTCAGCAAGTCCACAAAGAAGTGACATTCAGTTGCAGGACAAGATCTACTTCTCATTAATCTTCATCAAGCAAATTACAAAGGATTTAATTGATTGCAACTTTCACTATAGTCAGTTACTTCATAATTATTCAGTTAAAGTCACACCGAACTTAGCAGAAGGGTGTGATATTATAACAAGGCTGGATGGTTTCAGTATTTCGTCACAAAAGGTTTTGTGTGTGACCAATTTCCTACTTTTCTTGAAAAATAACTAAGATTCTCACTTGAAACATGAACCCTTCTTGTAAGCATCTGAAATTGAAGCTTAAATAAAGTCGTCGAAAATATGAGAAACTGGACACTGCTGGAGTTGGAAGGGTTATTATGACAGCAACAATTAATGAAACTTTTGCACCGGAAGTTACATTTAAGTGCATATCAAGACTCGTGCTTATCAAAAGCCTAACAAATTCCAACTTTGTCTAGAATCTTGTGATTAGAGAACTACTTGCGAATCATTTAAAAACTACGCAGATGTCAATTGCTTCAGAAAACGTATGCTCCAGGTGATCATCTAACAGCTCGTCAAAGAACCCATACTGGAGAAAAACAGTGAAATTATTAATCAAGTGGCATGATGGCAAATACAAGTATCCATACAGGAGAAAAACAATACGAGTTCCAGATTAATCAGAAATCATTTGATCAGGGTAGTAGACTGAAAACCCATACTGACGAAAACCCACTCAGGTGCCAGTTTTGTCAGAAAACATTTACTTATTATAGTCCTCTGAAAATACACTTGAGAATCCATACTGGGGAAAAACCATACGGGTGCAAGCTATGTGAGAAATCATTTGCAAAAGAAGGTCATCTGAAAACACACACGAGAACCCATACTGGGGAAAAACCATACAGGTGCCAGTTGTGTGAGAAATCATTTGGTGTTCATAGCCAACTGAAAAGGCACACGAGAACACATACTGGCGAGAAGCCATACAAATGTCAGGTATGTCAGAAATCATTTGCTAGAGATAGTTATCTGAAAATACACATGAGAACCCATACTGGGGAAAAACCATACAGGTGCCAGTTGTGTGAGAAATCATTTGCTGAACAATGTCATCTGAAAACGCACACGAGAACACATACTGGCGAGAAACTATGCAAGTGTAAGTTATGTCAGAAATCATTTTCTACAAATAATCATCTGAAAATACACATGAGAACCCATACTGGGGAAAAGCCCTACTTGTGCCAGTTATGTCAGAAATCATTTTCTGTTCACAGTTCACTGAAAACGCACATGAGAGCCCATACTGGTGAAAAACCATACAAATGTCAGGTATGTCAGAAATCATTTGCTAGAGATAGTTATCTGAAAATACACATGAGAACCCATACTGGGGAAAAACCATACAGGTGCCAGTTGTGTGAGAAATCATTTGCTGAACAATGTCATCTGAAAACGCACACGAGAACACATACTGGCGAGAAACTATGCAAGTGTAAGTTATGTCAGAAATCATTTTCTACAAATAATCATCTGAAAATACACATGAGAACCCATACTGGGGAAAAGCCCTACTTGTGCCAGTTATGTCAGAAATCATTTTCTGATCACAGTTCACTGAAAACGCACATGAGAGCCCATACTGGTGAAAAACCATACAAATGTCAATTATGTCAGAAATCATTTCCTTCATATAGTAATCTGAAAATACACACGAGAACCCATACTGGGGAAAAACCACACAGGTGCCAGTTATGTCAGAAATCGTTTTCTGATCATGGTTCTCTGCGAAAGCACATGAGAACCCATACTGGGGAAAAGCCCTACTTGTGCCAGTTATGTCAGAAACCATTTACAGCACGCAGTGCACTAAAGAGACACAGAAGAACTCATACAGGAGAAAAGCCATTCACATGCGAGGTTTGTAATAAAGGATTCAGCGAAATTGGAAATCTAAAGAGACACAGAAGAACTCATGCAAATGAGATGCAGCACACACACAATAAATCTTATGCCAAGATCAGTTCTTCAGCCAAGCAGTTTAAACTCCGTAATGGTGAACAGCCACAGGATCTTAACAAGGAAAGTGAAGTAATTGCCAATCTATCCGATCATTTCATCACATGTAGTAGTACAGGCGTTATTGATAAACCAGATGAACGTTACTCAAAGAACATTTATCCGGATTCGGGTGGAATTGCAGGTCCTTCACAGAAAATTAGAGATGGAGAATGTCTGAATATTAGCAAATTTAAATCTTCTGTGAATACAAAACAGTCTTTGTATAAGTCGTTTGGATGTGGTATATGTGACGAAATGCTTGAAACAGAGACAGATTTTCTAGAGCATTGTTCTAGCCATCGATTTTCTCCACCGGTCGTCTTAGTTGCTGAGCTGATCTGAATTTTGACTCCACATAATTACCGATGAAAACATTTGTAATTTTGAGATAAAGACAAAAATACTAAAGAAGTGATGGAATACAAGCATGCATGAATAGTTACTTTGTTTCACTTTCATTTCAGAATAGTTTCGAGTTGTAGGCAGACGGCAATGTGATGTAGAGAATCCAGAGGTTTCTCCTTAAGGGCACCACGTAACTTAGGTGTTGTTTTCTTCTCAGATAATTGTAAGACTGTTGAATTGCTGCAGATCATAAGAATTAAAGTTTCTGCTATGGTTTGTAAAGACGCAGAAAAGTCTTTTGTTCTCTTTTTCACTACTTTACAACTTTTCTGCTAAATATTAAATTTAGCTGCATAAAAACGTCTGCTATACTAGCTATTTAATCTATGACTAGAACAGACAGTGGGTTGCAATACAGGCAGCAAAGAGTCCGATAGGAGGAGGGAGATTGTGCATAAGGAAGTTTAATCTATTATTCTCGATATCTTGATGATGTTTTTGCTCTATATAGAAATACACACATTCCCAGTTTTTATTCTGCAGAACGATACAAGAAGTAATTACGGTGTTTTTCTGTATAAAGCGTTTATATGCTAATCATCTAATTTCAAGAACTGGTGAACGAAATCTATTGAGGTTATACTTTTTGTTCGTTTTTTGAACGTAAATGGCGTGTACATTGTTGACACCACAGAATACCTGTCCAATAAAACCAGTATCCAGTATATACATGTAGAGTGATGCAGCATTAAAGTAACTTTAGAAAGAACTGGAAACTTGAAAGCCAACACTTGACCCAATTATGCAAATTTTCTCAGTGTTTTTTAAATATTATCTGAAAAATATTATCTAGCACAATATTAGATTATCTTCTGTGTTAGTCGCTCTACAAATTTTAGAATAAATTATGCATGTAGCATTTTAAATTAATAATAATAATGATCTTTGATGTTAAGTGATTGGACTAAGAGTATAAATCTGCCACCAGAGATGGAAGACAATGGGAAGCAAAGTCCTATAGATATGACGGAGCACATGCTGCTAGAGAATACAACATCAAGCATCAGGATCTTAAACTGAATGCTCTTTTGATTAAACCATGTGAATGTGTGCCACATGCGTCATTTACCATTAAAGCTTTACTCTTAAACTATTCTACAATAACGTTGCTTACATTAGTTTCGTACAAGGATGACGAAGCGTTCTCTGCCCGAAGATCCATTGGCTTTTATGCCACCCGTGGATGAGATGAGTGAGATGTTTTCCCGTTGCCTTCCTCGCAGACAATTACGGGTGAGCAACTTGTCCGCTACACCACCGCGTCCCACACGGATATCAGTGGCGTAACTAGGGGTTCGTGCGCCCGGGGGCAAGAATTTCCTGAAAATTTTTTGACTTCCGCCAAAATTTCTGATGACCTTTTTTTTTTTTGCTTTTTCCCTTTGTTTCTCTGTTTTTTAACAATAAACTTGTCAAATATCATTTTGCGCCCCCCCCCTGCCCGTGCGCCCCCAGACTCACGTACAAAAGTTACTTTTTAACCTATTTTTCAATTTTTACCGGATTTCTTTAACAAAAACACATTTTCAGACCTAATTTTGCGCCCCCTCTGCCCGGGGGCGGCCGCCCCCTGCCCCCCTCGTTACGCCACTGACGGATATAAATAGCTTATTTATTTAGAGACTAATAAGAGAATAAAGTGTATCATAAAAATCACCATAGACAACAAACACGAAATACGCAGGACACATGACAATCTCGATTGCACACTAATTTTTATCTTCCGTAATCAACAAAGAAAACGTCCAACACATAATCTAAGTAGAATAAGCTAATTAATTTCAAAAGTTAATTAATACACAATGAATGCAATGACAATAAGCTAAGTATCAATAGTCTAAAAACAGTCTCACAAAATGATGTACTGCTAAGCGTTCTATTAAATAGCTAGCAAAGCAGACGTCATTGTGCAGCTAAATTTAATATTTAGCAACAAAGTTAGAAAGTAGTGGAACCTAGAACAAAAGACTTTACTACGTCTTTACTAACCATAACACAAACTTTAATTTTTATGACCTGCAGCACAGCCTAACAATTACGTCAACACCTTTGCCATGTGCTGCATATAAGGAGGAACCTCTGATTCTCTACATCTGAATGCCGACTGTTTCCAACTGTAATTATGAGGAATGCCGACTGTTTCCAACTGTAATTATGAGGAATTATAATTCAGAACAGTTCAGCAACTAAGTCGACAGGTGGAGCAAATCGATGGCTAAAACAATGGTCAATAAATTCTTTCTCTATTTCAAGCAATTCGTCACAAATACCACATCCAAAAGATTTGGACATAACCACAGATTTGAATTTGCTAATATACAGAAGTTCTCCATCTGTAGTGTTCTGTAAACGATCTGAAATTCCTATAGATTCCGGATATAATATGTTCTTTGAGAAACGTTCATCTGGTTTACCAATAACGCCCGTACTACTAAATGTGATGAAATGATCAGATAGTTTAGCAATTACATCACTTCCCATTTCAATATCCTGTGGTTGTGTTCCTTCATGTAGAGTATTCTGCTTCGCTAAAGAACAGTTCTTGGTATAAGGTTTATTGTCTGTGTGTTGCTTCTCAGTTGCATGAGTTCTAATGTGTTTCTTTAGAGTTCCAATTAGTGTGAATTCTTTATTAAAAACCATACACAGGTATGGTTTTTCTCCTGCAGGAGTTCTCGTATGACTCTTTAGAGTACTGACTACAGTAAATGGTTTCTGACAACATTGGCGATTGCATGATTTTTCGCCAGTATGAGTTCTCGTATGACTTTTCAGAGAATCACCTCTAGCAAATGATTTTCGACATAAATGGCTCATGTATGGTTTTTCTCCAGTATGAGTTCTCATGTGCACTTTCAGATATCTACCTTGATTAAATGATTTCTGGCATAAGTGGCACCTGTATGGTTTATCATTGCTATGGGTTCTCATGTGCTTTGTCACACTACTCCTTTCAGCAAATGTTTTCTGACACAACTGGCACCTGTATGGCTTTTCACCAGTATGGGTTCTCATGTGAAGTCGCAGTGGACTACCTTGAGCAAATGTTTTAGAACACAACTGACACTTGTATGGTTTTTCACCAGTATGGGTTCTCATATGCGCTTTCAGAGTACCACATTGCTTAAATGTTTTATGACACAACTGGCATTTGTATGGTTTCTCGTCACTATGGGTTCTCATGTGCTTTTTCAGAGTACTAGGATCTTTAAATGGTCTCTGACATAACTGGCACCTGTATAGTTTTTCGTCAGTATGGGTTCTCATGTGTCTTTTTAGACATTCAGCTGTAGCAAATGATTTTTGACATAAATGGCACATGTATGGTTTTTCACCAGTGTGGGTTCTCATATGCGTTTTCAGATCACCACCATAAGCAAACGATCTCTCACATAACTGGCACCTATGTGGTTTTTCACCGGCATGGGTTCTTATATGCGATTTCAGGTTACTACTTTGACCAAATGATTTCTGACATAACTGGCACCTATATGGTTTTTCCCCAGTATGGGTTCTCATGTGTTCTTTCAGATGACTAGCTCTAGCAAATGATTTCTGACATAACTGGCACGTGTATGACTTTTCTCCTGTATGAGTTCTCATATGAATATTTAGACTGCTGTTTCCTCTAAATGATCTCTGACATAACTGGCACCTGTATGGTTTTTCGCCAGTATGGCATCTAAGGTGGCTTTTCAGAGAATGATTTTCAGCAAATGATTTCTTACATAAATGACACAGGTATGGTTTTTCACCAGTATGGGTTCTCATGTGCCCTTTCAGATGAACACGTTGAGCAAATGTTTTCTGACACAACTGGCACCTGTATGGTTTTTCGCCACTATGGGATCTCATGTGCACTTTCAGAGTACCATCTCTGGCAAATGATTTCTGACATAACTGGCACGTGAATGGCTTTTCTCCTGTATGAGCTCTCATATGAGTCTTAAGAGTACTGACTACGCTAAATGATTTATGACATAACTGGCAACTGTACGGTTTTTCACCAGTATGGGTTCTAATATGCGCTTTCATATCACTACATTGAGCACACGTTTTCTGACACAACTGGCACCTGTATGGTTTTTCGCCAGTATGGGATCTCATGTGTATTTTCAGATAATCACCTCTAGCAAATGATTTTGGACATAAATGGCACATGTATGGTTTTTCACCCGCATGGGTTCTCATATGCTTTTTCAGATTACCACCATCAGCAAACGATCTCTCACATAACTGGCACCTGTGTGGTTTTTCGCCAGTATGGGTTCTCATATGAACTTTCAGAGTACAACCATGAGTAAATGATTTATGACATAACTGGCACATGTATGGCTTTTCTCCTGTATGAGTTCTCAGATGAATCTTTAGAGTATTGACTACTCGAAATGATTTTTTACATATATGGCACCTGTATGGTTTTTTACCACTGGTACGGGCTCTCATGTTGACCATGAAACCACTTACTTGTGTAAATGAATCCTCACAATACTGACATATATATATATCGTATCTCTCCACTATGGCTTATCAGGTGCTTTTTTCAGATTACTACCCTGATCAAATGACTTCCAACATATCTGGACCTGTTTTGTTTTTCTCCCTTTCGGGTTGTGATATTAAAATCAGGATATTCCCTTAATTGATAATTTCACTGTTTTTCTCCAGCATGGGTTCTTCGATCAGGTGTAAGATTACCACCTTAAGCAGAATGATTCATATGTGCTTTCCAATCACCAGTTTCTAGACACAGTTGGGATTTGTATGGCTTTTGAGTTACCGTATGTACTTCAAAGATAACAAAAGCTGTGTAGAAGTCTCCGCAATTGCTGTTGTCGTCATAGCCTTTAAAACTCCAGCAGTGTCCAGTTTCTCACGTTCTCAACAGCTCCATTTAAGTTTATCTTTCAGATGTTTACAAGATGGGTTCATGTTTCATCTGTCAGTTGTGGTTTTTTCGTGTAAAGTTAGAAATTTGTCACACAGAAAAAACTCTATGACGAAATGTTGAAGCTATCTATCCACTGTATAACAGAACACCTGTTTGCTATTGTTCAGGATGATTCTAGCTCAATATGAACTGATTGACTAGAGCGAGAGTTGTATTCAAATAAATCAACTGCGATGTTGGTGATGAAGATTAATGAGAAGTAGACTTTCCCTTGAAGAATGTAGATTGTCTTCTCCCTGTCTTTGCTAAAACAAGCAGTACAATCTTAATTTTTATATATATATTTAAAAATATAGACGATAATTTCATTTCAGCTCATCACAGTGGAATGACATTCTCCATTCGTAGTTGCATGACTAGTCAGTGAAAATGGGAAGGCACAGTTTCAGCAATTCATTAAGTAATTATCTGCTAAGATGTTGACTTGCTTAAACCCTCTTTTAAATGTTACACCTCTATCTCAAACAGAATGGTGTGACACCAGAACTTAAAAGTACACCATTCCACGAAAAAGGCCAACTAAAACAAGCCATTTCTAAATCACACCCATCTTAGATCTTCATAATCGTTTCCACAAGTAGCACAACTAAAAGTTGGTCAATTTATTCAGAAGCTCCAATATTTATAATTAGTTTATAATTATTAAAAAAATGACAACTGAAATACAAATAACTGAAGAGATAAAAGGAACAAAAGTCTAAAATATTCGGTTTATGTTGAAGAATAGAAAGAAAAGAAAAGAAAGGTGATGAGATTGAGTAAAAATGAAGCAGCAAGTCTACCAGTTTTGTTATCTTTACAGTTATAATAACAGATGATATTAGGCTGTTTGTAGGCATAGCGCAGGTAGAGCACTCTATTCTTTCCGAATCTGGGGCGGCCATATTGTTTATCTGGGTCATATCGGCGACGGAGCCAATGTAATTTTTACCAAGTGAGTTTGTCTAGCAAATAATATGATGAGTTTAGAATCTTACCAGGTTTGGCAGTAAATCGAATTTCTGTCATCAGCACAAAATGGCGAACGATTTAAGTCCTTTACTTCGAAGACAAGTAAGCTGGATTTTATGACAGAATGCCCTGTCATCTAGCGAATATATCTTTATATTGGGCCACCCTGTATATTCAGGGATGTGACCCTTTTTATGCCACGTATAATTGGAGGACCTTGTTCGAGATTCACATTTTGTCTGGTCAAGATAATTTCGTTAGATTTAGAATGGTTTAGGTGGGGATTACATTTGCGAGCCCAGGCACTAATGTGATCTAATTCTGCATCCGTGGTGGAAATATTTGAAGCCAAGATCAAAAGATAGCAATCATCAGCATATTTGAAGATATAATTGAAGCTGTGGAGAGGTTTAAGACCAGAGATGGCCACTAAGAAGTTTGCTGGGCCCATGCGAGAACCCTGTAATATACTAGCATCGATTTGAGCCAAGAAAGAGATCACGCCGCGGAACTTGGTGCAATGACTACGATTGTTCAAGAGGGAGAGAATCCAGTTGAAGATATTAACAGGTATAGGTAGAGAGGCCAGTTGATCGGCCAAGTAGGGGAAGGCGGGGCAAGACGGACCCTCTAATGATTTTTTCATTTATTTGTATTGTAAAAGTGTTAACTTAAACGGCGTGATTACTAACTTACGCAGCAAATGAAATACTGTAATAAGGAAAACACAATTTACATAATACAATATCAATTGCAAGTTTTTTCAGGATTTAAAAAAATTAACTATCGGGTCCATCTTGCCCCCTGATTGGGGCAAGTTGGACCCCATGTAGTCCATCTTACCCCAGTAGTCTATATTCAATATACATATACTATGAAGTGATTATTTGAACTTCTATTATTTGTAAAGTTACAACTGTAACTACAAGTATTCTCAAGTCAATGTAACAAACATGAAATCTCAAAATAATATTGTCATCGTCCTCTTATCTTATCGTCTATCAGCCAGTTAGGGTTAGGGTTAACCCTAACCCTAACCCTAACCCTAACCATGTCTACAACAAATCAGATAAGTTAAGGTTACACGTTAATTCAGGTTAAACATGGACAATGATTCGCTGTATGGGTCAATTTTCTTCATAATTGATAACTAATCTAACATAAATAAATGCAAAAAACTGCGCATTTCTTAACATTTAATTAATCAATATTCGAAATAACTAACTCCAATCATGAAACCATGCTTGAGGTAAGACGGACCCCATGGGATCCGTCTTACCCCCATGGGATCCCCATGGGATCCGTCTTACCCCGAGACAGGAGTCCATCTTGCCCCATTCACGGCTATATAGGTCACATACACAATAAACAAATAAAGCGCCTATTATCGCTCACTCATCCATCGGCAAACAGTTTAGCAGTTACTACACTATTAATGATTACAATAAAATTAATTATAAACCATGAAACAAATAATTGACAGCAAATAATTTACAATACCTGAATAAGATAGAAAACCCCAAAAATTAAGTTTTTCCGCATAAAATGTCACTGCTTCTCAAAAACAAAGAAACAACAACGCAATATCATAGATACTCGATGCCGTCATGAATATTTAAAACCATAGCTAGATGTCACCACTGTAATTCGTATATTAGAGGGGGGATCCATCTTACCTCAGGGGTCCGTCTTGCCCCGCCTTCCCCTACGAGTGCCTGACTGTATCAAAGGCCTTGTAGAAATCTAGAGAAATAAGGTGGACATAAGATTCAGATTTAAGCGAGTTAAGAATCCAGTCAGTGATGGCTATGAGTGCAGCAGAGTTAGAACCAATAAGTAGGGTGGGGCTTCGCCAGAAAGCAGGAACTTGACTCTGAGCGCGCTGGTCCGTAAATTGGTACGCCTTGGTTTCCTACCCAAATCTTTCCCAACTTTTGAGGAGCTTCGCAAAAAAGCTGACATAGACCTCTTTAGAAACATCTTAACAAATACTAGCCACACCCTCCACGACCTTTCCCCTCTGTCAATTGTACTGGTCATGACATGCGCCCACGCTCACATAGGCCTAACCGTGTTCTCCCTAGATTCAAATGAATCCCTTACCAGGCGCGGCTTCTTAGCTAGGAGAATGTACACAGCTGAAGAAAAAAAACAGGTTCATATATCCTATGCATAGAATCTGGTGCAGCTCTGCATTTGACCCCTAGGACGTTCATCGATATCAAGCAACAATTTATTGTGGCAGGAGTAGGCGACCCACATAAACCCCTTTTGGTGAGCGCGTTGTCTCGAATTTTGCCTGACTCATCATCACAGGAAACCATAATCACATGCTATTATTTGCCAATCTTTTACTAGTTACAGTCTTCTGTCTAAGCTGAGGTGTGTGGCAGCAGTCATTCAGAGCAGTCATTCAGAGCAGTCATTCAGAGCGCGTTGTTCCAGTTCGACATTAGATCCGTGATGGTCGAACTGGAACAGCACCTCTGAATGTCAAGAAAGTGTTTGCAAAACAATGAAGAGGTACATTTGAATACACATAATCATGCCAAAATTATTGTAGTTAGGTGGCCAGATAACAATGCAGTAGCATGTTCCAGTAGTATCAATACTGTAAATCCTGTGAAAAAGTGCTCAGGCACGTCAAAGTTTGTCATGACACATTGCGATGGGATACATTCCTTTTATGAGTCAGGATCGTTTTTTCATGTTTTGAAGAAAAACACTACCAAAGAATGTGTCGGGTGCCTCAAGATACTTCGAGTGAACTGTTTTGAAAGTTTTCATACCTTAAAATAAACTGTTTTTGAATAATTTGTGCATTGTGCATGAGCCAATATTGATTCATGCTGAACTGCCATTATAAAAAAATGCTAGTGGGAATGACCCAACGTTCCATTTTTGGAACATCCCAAAAATTACCTTAAATGTGAAATATCACTAAAAGCTTATCATTTCTGTTTTAATACCATCAAATACAACAGATATCTAAGGATCATTTCAAAATTTCATCTAAAAGGCATAGTGGGAAAATAAAGGTTAATTTTCTTCTTATCTTCTAATATCGTTTTCTAAATACAAAAAATAATTTCTAACTTTGTATGTAAGGCGCTGAGCGTTTGCTTGCGTTTAATAAAGAACATTCTTACTTACTTACTTAAGTGAACGGACTATTAGCGAGCTGGCTCGTTTTAGCGGATTAGTACTGTATGCAAGTATAATGCAACTGCATTATTTTGACATCGCCCTTCTTCCAAAGCTGTGAAGTGCACACACGCCTCGGCGGCGGTGCATGTAGTTGTAATTTTTGCAGACCACGTGTGCGCCAAGGACTTGCACACGGTCCCTACAAAATAACCGCCCCGGACGAGGATCGAACCCGTAGGCTACTCTCTTTTACATAGCTTAAAGGAAGCAGTAGGCCTACGTTATTAGGATCTGCTGAAGAAAGGAGTCGTCTCTAGACCTCAATGTGGAAAGAAACACCTATATCGACAGTCGGTAAATTCTGTGCGAAAGTTTCCCTGGTTCTTACGTGCCCCCACCCCCGTTGGAGAAGTCTAGAGCCGCCAATGGGTAAGGTTAGGCGTCGTTAGGGTCAGGGTTAGGGTTAGTGTCGTCAGTAGAAATTGAATTGACGAAAATATTGTATAGTTTAAGTGGAAACTGTATTGATTAAAAAATGTCCTAGTGTAAGTACAAGTTGGAATGATGCTCAAACTGTATGCTACAGTAAATAATAACTTCGGACTATGCATGGACCTTCGACTATCGAACCTTCGGATTATCGATACGTAACCCCTAGAACAATTCTTTCCAACAGTCTCTGAAACAAAACTGGCTAATATAGCCGATGCGCAACTCTTTTTCTCCATATTACACAACCCCAAGCATGTATTATACTTCACCAACTCCTACCTCCAATCCTACCTCTCTTCTTTTACCAATTAAGACCTATTATAGAGCACACAACCATAATTATTCTCCCACCCAAAGTCAACTCTCTATTTATTCCCAGATCCTTATACAAAACTTTTTACTAGCTTATTTTAGATTTTTATAATAATACTTTCATTATCCATAATCACTCATGTTAGCATTTCTTAGCTTTTTTCAGATTGTTTTTCTCAATAAAACAAATAAACTTTGCAGAGATATGAGGCATTAAAGTGTATTGGCTAGATGGCAGAACATGCTGCCACAAAATCCGATTTAGTTGTCATAATAGTGAAACACTTTAATCGTTCGCCATTTTGTGCTGATTACAGTACTGTATTAACCAGATTATTATAATTATGTGGAAATTCGATTTACTGCCAAACGTGGTTAGATTCCAAACTCTGTGCATATTATTTAGTGGTCAGACACATGCAATAATTACAATAAGAGAGTTAAAAATATTATTATTTGAGATTAATGTTTAATTTTTCCATACTTAGGTCTACGATAGCTGGAAAGCCATGTTGGAAAATCGGGTTAACCCGTAGTTTAGGTTGGTAAATTATGTTATATCGTCAAATTAAAGTAAAGGTGTATTTTAGCGTATTTTTAAATTCATGATGCTGGAGGCCGAGCATTTTCGTTTTAGCGTAGGCCTATTGATTATTTCTCTTATGTGGGTGCGTACATAGAAGCTGGATTGATAAGAATTATTCTTTGCCTAAATGGAAGTTGGATTGATGAAAATAGTTCTTTGCTAAAATAGACGCTGGAATGTTGAAAATAATTGTTTCCGTAAGTAGAAGCTGGACCCACGAGAATAGTTCTTTGCCTAAATAAAAGTTTCATTGATGAAAAATATTTTTTTGTTAAATAGAAGTTGGATTGATAATTTTTTTCATGAAACTAAAGCTGGACTGATGAAAATATGGTAAAGTCGTAGTTTACGTTGCTAAATTATTCTAATGTCTTCAATGCCGTACTTGACGTTGGTAAGTAAGCAGTCTACCTGTGTGCATGTTAACTATTATCAATCCAGCTTCCATTTCATAAAGAAATTTTTTCATCAATCCAACTTCCATTTCATTGAAAAAATTACTTTTATCAATCCAACTTCTATTTGACGAAATAAATATTTTTCATCAATGGAACTTTTATTTAAGCAAAGATATATTCTCATGGATCCAGCTTCTAATTACGGAAACAATTATTTTCATCAATCCAGCTTCTACTGAATCTAAAACTTAATTTCATCCATCCAGCTTCTATTTACGGTAAAAATTATTTCGATCAATCCAACTTCAATTTTGAACACAGGAATGTTTTCATCAATCCCACTTCCATTTAGGGAAACGATTTCCTTCATAAATCCAGCTTCCATTTCAAGGAGACAATATCAAATAATTTAGCAACGTAAACTACGACTTTACCGAAAAAGCAATTGAAAATAATGAAAACTGATTGATAATCGACGAAACACATGAATAAAATTTAAACAGTAGTATTTTGTAACCTTTCTTCGTAGAATTCGTCGTTGATCATAGTGACGTCATCATTCCTTGTGCTCGTAACGCAAGCAAGGAGTTTTTAGATTGTTATAAGAGGTGTCAAATGGCAAATGCACATTTGATGCATTTTAGATATCAAAAGTTTACATTGCACTAAACTAGCGATTTTATATTCTAATACTTGTGCAGGTATTTGACACAATTCGACAGCTTTCAGACATTTGTCGCACTTTTTAAAATGGTAAACCCGTAGTTTAGGTCGGTAAATTATTTTATATCATCAAATTAAAATGGAAAATGGAGAATAGTTCTTTGCTTAAATAAAAGTTCCATTGATGAAAAATATTTTTGTTAAAAATAGAATTTGGGTCATTTTTTCATGAAACGGAAGCTGGATAGATTAAAAATATTATTTGTCGATTAACCCTCGGGCTACCGGGGGGGGGTTGCCACCCCCCTAGGTTTTTTCATCTCAAACTTTTTCAGTATGGAATCAAAATTTGACCTTTTAGGTAGCTGTAGGGGTTCATTTACACACGTTTTGAGGTAAAATGTGAGATGATATCTCACACCGTTCAAAAGTTATACCCAATATACCAGAGGTACCAGAGGGGTGGATACCACTCCCCCTAGATTTTCGACTATATCTTATCCGTCATTTAATATTAAGAGACACAAATTATACCATTCTATAGAAGGAATGTGGGGCTACATTTCTGAGGTCACTGAGTTGACCTGAGACAACCGGAAGTGCTCAAAATAAATTAAAATGTATGAAAATAGGTTACACTTTCACACATTTTTCATGTTTTTTCGATTATAACGTATTCATAATTTATTTTTGAAGAGAAATAAATTATGCCGTTGCATAGAGGACACGTAGTGCTATTTTTGCATACTGATTAATTTGTTTTTTGATGACCGGAAGTGTTCAAAATAAATAATAATACGCGTAATATGCGTGAAAAATAGCTAAAGCACTTCCCCTTAGTTTTTTGTCTGTAGCGTATTCGTTTGTCTTCCTGGAAGAGAAACAAAGATACCATTCTTTAGAGGGAATGTAGGGCTTCATTTGCATACCTACGTCTTTGTCTTTTGAATACCGGAAGTGATCAAAATAAATAATAATACGCGTAATCTGTGTGAAAATGGCTGAATACGGCATTACAACGTAAACCGATATATATGTATGGATATATATGTATGGATGTACATTTATACTATATAAACATGTGTAGGGATGATTATGTGTATCTTTTATACATAGATCAGTTTCAAAACACACATAATCTTATATTTGTTTATCCAAAAAGTAAAAAATGTACGCAATAATATAAAATATCACTAATTAATGGGTTCCATTGTGAAAAGTGATGTAATTTCGAGGTGCATTCACATAATGTACAACTAAATATACCATTCTGTGCAGAAATAAATGCTGAATCCATTGCTTTATTACAAGTTATGATATGTGAAACCAAACACGAAATCCAGGGGGGGTGGTAACCACCCCCCCTTGGTAGTCAGTGTTACAAAAAAGCTTGGTAGCCCTAGGGTTAAATGGAAGCGAGATTGATGATAGTTATCATGGCCATAGGTAGACTGTTTACTTACCAACATGAAGTACGGCATTGAAGACATTCAAGTAATTTACCAACCTAAACTACGGGATAACCAATAACACGCACTTTTTAAAATATGGGATAAAAAAGAGAACGCCGGAAGAGAACCAAGTGTCGAATTTACTCCACTTAGGCTTAAGTCATATAGGCCTAATTAGTTTCCACGGTGTTATCTTGAAGATAAAAATTTAACTTATCCTACTTAATGATAAGTCGTATAATTAGTTACCACGGTGATATCTTATAGATAAACTTTGGCAGTTCAGCTAGTTGCAAAAAAGCGCGAATTTCCAGAAGCGGCGTCAAAATTAACTAAAAAAATACGAAAACCTAAAAGTAGGCTGGTTGTAGCCTAGTAGCAGAGGTAGGCCTAGTTGTGATATAGGCTATGTGGGAATAGTTGTACCTATCAACAACAATAATAATAAAAGGTAGGCTACGCTATAAAATCATTTATATTTAATTTATTTGTTAATGATTGTACTCAGTGTAACTCAGTTAAAGATTTTTCGAATTTAAAGGGAAGACTCGCTTGCTGGGCACCTTTGGACCAGTAGCACGATGGGCCTAATGAATACGGCTGTTTGGGCGATGCACTGGATGAACCATACACTTACAGGACAAACATACCCTGCACACCTACATGCCTCATGATGCCTGGTTCACCCAAGGGACAACTGAAACCCAATGGGCATCGTCTGAATCAGTGAGAGGGTTCCTTTCCTCCAATAAATTACACTCTGGTGTCTGCTCCCCTTGGTATAGGCCCTATACCTTACTCTGGTAAAAAATATAAAAACTATTAAATTGACCTCAGCACTTTCGGGTTTATCAATGCATTTGGTTGAAAAGTTAGTAGCGACTAGTCTACAGGGTGGGCCAGCATAAATGCACAGACTTTGCATGCATATAACTCAGCCAATTTTTGTAAGTTATTTATAATTAATACGTCAAATTAAAGGTATTTCACTCTAGTATTAGCTTTGAAAAAGTCGAACTGGTACTAGTTTACGTTTAAAGGAAATGTTTGAAACAGCCCTAGCAACCATATTTTGTTGTTATTAGTGACACAATATGGCGCCGTTGACAGACGATTATCGAATTTTTATCCAAAACAGGAACTTCGCAGAGACACGATCATTTTAGGTGTTTGTAGGAGTCTGTACCATGAAGATCTTCTCATCGCTTAACCATGTCATTTCAATTTTATGAACAGTCATGCGCTGCTTCAGACGCTTGCATGCTTCCAGCCGTTTCTTTGCGTCAGAGTCGGAGAGCTGCTGGACTTCACGTCGACGAAATATCTCCATCTTTAGATCATCTTTTGCAATACGACTTACGATGCTTCTGGATATGCCTGTATCGCGCTGAATTTCCCCGGGAGATTTGCTTGTACCCGGGTCATCGTCATGACTGCCAATTTACTCGGACACACGAGCAATGTTAGCGGGTGTTTGCGCCGTGCGTACCGATTCACGTGATTTACGACGCGAAGTCCGACTCACACCTCAACGTGGTGAGGGGGTGGCAACAGTAAGTAGGGGAGTGCCTGCTGAGGCTATGCCATCAGTGGTGAAGGTCTTGGCTGAAGTACCACCTAGGGCGCTACGCGAGGTGGACAGGCTCAGCAGGAACCCTGAAAAGCTGGCAAACGTGGGCGGCATCGCCGCCTCTGATACCACAAGATAGTGGATATCAGAGCCAGTCCTAAGCCTGGAACTCTCTTTAAGGGAGAAGTGCGAAGGTCGAACGGATGGGTGCAGATACTCCGTTCGTAAAGAAAAAATACGTATGAAATCCAATGCAAGCATTGGACTCCAAACGGGCCTCGGCCCATGGATCTGATGCAAGCGTTGGACACCTACGGGCCTTCGGCCCATGGATCCTGATGATGATGATGATGATGATGATGACGACGCGAAGTTCCTGTTTCATCAATTTCCTTATCAGACGATTCAACACACTTTTATTCCATCCTCTGTTAGGAAACTCTTTAATCATTTGAATCGCATTAAATCCCTTATCAGTTCGCAAAATTTGGATAAAAATTCGATAATCGTCTGTCAACGGCGCCATATTGTGTCACTAATAACAACAAAATATGGTTGCTAGGGCTGTTTCAAACATTTCCTTTAAACGTAAACTAGTACCAGTTCGACTTTTTAAAAGCTAATACTAGAGTGAAATACCTTTAATTTGACGCATTAATTATAGGCCCTAAATAACTTACAAAAATTGGCTGAGTTATGTGCATGCAAAGTCTGTGCATTTATGCTGGCCCACCCTGTATATATATATGTTGGAACAAATTCAACAAAAGTGTAAATTTACAGATGTACATTTTCTTAGTAGCCGAGATATATTGGAACAAATTTAAAAAAAAATGACAGATGCACATTATATCACTAGACCTAGAGATAGTGGGACAAATTCAGCAGAAATTAAAAATGCACAGTTGATTTGACTGATCGCGTAGGTAGAAATCCTGCATAACATTGAAATTGAATAATTAAGTCATTCAGACAAGTTAACCTCATGTTGGAAAAAAATGACGAACTAGAAAGTAATACTAAGACTTAATAATAACCACCGTACCTGCAAACAATGACGTAGATTTGAATCCAACCCACAATTTCCTGTTCGTTGTGCAACAATCAATCATACAACACGATGATCCTCACATAATAATGTTGCGTGCGATTAGTGGTAATGAGGAAGTTAAGCAGACTGTAAAGAAAGCGAGATAAAGGCAGTCATAGTCCTCGTTCACACGCTAGCATCGTCCGATCAATTCATTGAAAACTTAACAGGGTCGAAGCCCTATGTATACGGTCGCTATAATTATGTGTAGCCTTTCTCATGATTTATTTTCCTAATCGTAAACTCCAAAAACATCCAAAGCGCCACTCGAAAGCCAAGCGCTGGGCACTAACTTATTAACGAGCGCTGCGTGGAGTTAGAGAGGTTGTTGTCCAAAGGACAGTCAGAAGGAGACCCGGTTCCGGTCGCCACGGAGTCAGAGGAGGCAACGTAGATGTTATAATTGCCAGATTTATATCAGCCTTTCTCTTCTCCTGTTTCGGAAACGACTTAAAGTCTATTTTATTCGTTAGTGACAGTGCAATGACTTGAATCGCTGAATGGCGCTCTATAAATGTTCGACTACAATTTAAATTAAATAAAAAAACGTGCCAAATAACATTTCACATTTAGAACAGGACTGAAAGCAAGGACGAACTTTTGCCCAACAAAGTTAAAGTTAAAGTTAAAGTTAAATGCATTGGACAAATTGCATTGCAAGAAACGCCATTATTTGACCATTGAAATAAAATACTTATCGTCTAAGTAACTTATGTGAGTTCCCATTCTAGGGCCAAAGGAGCACCACCAATGCTAACCGAAACGCCAATCAATCGACTGTTTAAATCACTCTCCTCACAGTGGTAACCCTTCAAACTTACCATTATTCTGAAGTAAAAAATGGAATATACAAATGAATTGCAAGAAATACTGTAACTTGACTCTTTAAATAAAATACTTAGATCCTAAGTATGTGAAAGCCTTATCTATGGAATAAAGAGCACCCTTAGTGCTATACAAACTGCCTATCACCCACCACTTTCAATCACCACTGTCTAAGTAGTAGCATTTGAAGAATACCACTATTTCCAATGCAATATCCATTGTACAAATGCATTGCAAGATATACTGTTACTTGACTCTTGAAATGAAATACTTAGACCCTAAGTATGTGAAAGCCTTATCTACGGACTAAAGAGCACCCTTAGTGCAATCCAAACTGCCAATCACCCACCATTTTCAATCACCATTGTCTAAGTGGTAGCATTTCAAGAATACCACTTTTTTCCAGTGCAAGATCCATTGTTCAAATGCATTGCAAGATATACTGTTACTTGACTCTTGAAATAAAATAGTTAGATCCTGAGTATGTGAAAGCCTTATCTATGAACTAAAGAGCACCCTTAGTGCTAAACAAATTGCCAATCACCCACCACTTTCAATCACTACTGTCTAAATGGTAGCATTTGAAGAATCCCACTATTTGAGTGTAAGATCCATTGTTCAAATGCATTGCAAGATATACTGTTACTTGACTCTTGAAATAAAATACTTAGATCCTAAGTAAGTGAAAGCCGTATCTAGGGACTAAAGAGCACCCGTGGTGCTATCCAAACTGCCAATCACCCACCACTTTCAATCACCACTGTCTAAGTGGTAGCATTTCAAGGATACCACTATTTGAGTGTAAGATCCATTGTTCAAATGCATTGCAAGATATACTGTTACTTGGCTCTTGAAATGAAATACTTAGACCCTACGTATGTGAAAGCCGTATCTAGGGCCTAAAGAGCACCCTCAGTGCTACCAAAATCGCCAATCACCCGTCTGTTTCAATCACCATTGTCAAAGTGGCAGCCCTTATACAAAACCACTATTCCCAAAGCAAAATCCATTGTGCAAATGCATTGCAAGATATACTGTTACTTGACCCTTGAAATGAAATACTTAGACCCTGAGTATGTGAAAGCCGTATCTAGGGACTAAAGAGTACCTCTAGTGCTGATCGAAACCACAATCACCAACCTCTTTCAATCACTCTTCTCTAAGTGCTCCCCCTTCAACTGAAACATTATTGCCAAGCCAAAATACACTGTAGAAATCCATTGCAAATAGTGCTGCTACTGGACTCTTCCTATTAAGGACTCATCGTCTGGGTATGTGAAAGCCTTTTATAGGGCCTGAACAGCACCCTTGGTACTTACCAAAACCACAATCACCCAGCTTTTTCAATCAATCTACTCTAAGTGCTCACACTTCAACTGAAACATTATTGCCAAGCCAAAATACACTGTAGAAATCCATTGCAAATAGTGCTGTTACTGGACCCTTCCAATTAAGTACTCATCGTCTGGGTATGTGAAAGCCTTTTATAGGGCCTGAACAGCACCCTTGGTACTTACCAAAACCACAATCATCCACCCATTTCAATCACTCTTCTCTAGGTGCTCACCCTTCAAGTGAAACAGTATTTTCAACCCAAAATACACTGTAGAAATGCATAGCAAAATAAACTTGACCCTTTCAATCACTAATAATTATGGTCTACATATGTGAAAGCCCTTTTTAGGGTCTAAAGAGAAAGCTCTGTGCTAACCAAAACCACAATAACCCAGCTATTTCCATTGCTCTGCTCTAAGTACCGGTAGCCTACTCACCTTCAGCTGAAACATTATTGTAAAGCAAAAAATCCACTGTGGAAATGTAATGCTGTTATTTGACCGTCCAAATTAAATACTTATTGTATCAGTGTGTGAAAGCCTCTTTTTATACATACTTACTTAAATCATATGTACAATATCGCTCATACATCATGCGTGCATACGGACACAGATGCACATGTATAAGCATATCGTACTTTTTTGTGTTGTAGGCCTATGTTACAGGTAAGCTTTCTGTCGAGTGGAGGTTGAAGGCATTCAAGCAAGACAGTATTGGGTATCATGAAACGAGTGATTACCATCTATCTTGTCCTGGAGTGTTCTTGGCATGCAAGGTGCAAGAAGCAGAGTTTTACTGATTGGAAACTTTCTCCTGTTGTCTGGAGTAAGCATTCGAATGTAAATAATTATATTTTATAGTAAATAATTATATTTTATAGTCAAGCATGCTACGGTCTGTGTACTTAATTTGTTGCCTTGGTTTCCTGCTCCAGAGAAAACCTTTCTCAGATTGGGTATCACGGTGACGGAACAGTGAACTGAAGCCATATATAGTATTCACGATCCGTTCCTTTTACCTAATTAAGTCTTATCATTTTTGAAGAAGACCTATACTTGCCTGTGTCTGCTCGCTCTCCTCAGTCTGTTGTCATTTTGATATCAGCATGAAACTTTCCTTGTTTAAATTGTTTATCCACCTCAGCAAAGAGACCGGCATTTCTACCTGATTACGACTTGGCTTTTGTGAGCCATTTCTTGTACCGTGTTCGAGCCCCGTGGGGACGGTAGGGTAGACATGCCTTCTCTTCTTTAAGTTCTCTGCCCTTCGGCAGGTTCCAACTTCCAATGACGCCAATTTTCTCTTTGCTGTGCTCTTTTCTTTAATTCGCTGTATCCGTCGGCCATCCATCCCAGCATCATCTGCCTCGGTCTTCCTCTCCCTCTTTTCCCTTCCATATTCCCTTCTATGATTTCCTTCAGGAGGGAGTCTCCTCTTAATACGTGCCCCACCCAGTTCTTCTGTCTTTCTCTTATTGTTGTTATCAGCGATCGCTTTTCATCAACCATTTGTAACACCTCTTCATTCGTTATATGCTCAGTCCAGCTCACCTCCTCCATCCTTCTCCAAATCCACATCTCAAAAGCTTCTAATTTCTTAATATATTCTTTCCTGATGGTCCAGGTCTCTGACCCATACAGTGCCACACTCCATACCAGTGTTTTAACCAGTCGTTTCTTTAGGCTTTTTTATTTAGCCCTCCTTGACATGCTTTGTAGGCTGCTATTTGCGCCGTTGTATTGCAGGCTGTCTGTTCTGTTAGTAGTTAAGATTTCAATTGCATAACATGTAAATGTACAGCGCAGTGCGTTTGTCAGGCGCTTGATTAAAGAAAAGATATATTGTAATATTATTATTATTTTTGCCTTGTGAACTAGACATAAATAAGTGCTGAAGACATCAATTACAATTAATTGTGCTGGGATCGGGACACTTCTCAGTAGTAGCCTTCAATTGGTGCTATAAGAATTTATGCAATGAATGAATTAAGAAATAACTATGAACAATAATAATAGTAATAATAACCGAATAACTATGGCTGGTTTCATGGTGTATGGAGTTTTGTTATTTAATAGTTGTGAATGTTTGCATACATGTGCTAGTTATAACATACCAATTAAACTATTGATATCTTGTTCTATTCAAGTGAAAGTATGAAAATAATAGGAAATTAGTAACCTGACATGGAGTTCTTGTATGTGTTACTTGTCTTGTACGTGATATTGAAGTGGGTGCAAAATAATCAATACAATGCACTGGAATACTACTGTATTGAACTGTTACCCTCCTTGAAAAGTTCACACGTGTACTCGTGACGATAAACAGAACATTTCTGGCTCGGGGCAATTAATTGAAGGACTTGCCTAAGGTCCTTAAACAGTGATCGCCTGAATGGAGGCTTGAATAGTCAATGCCTAGCAAAGTAAGCTGTCAACCTTGAGGTTGGGTATTTAAATAGTTCATGTCATTTCGTTGTCATAGTATGTTTGATCTGGACATCCACCGGTATAGGCTGCCTCTCTATCTTTGGGATAAAAAAATTACTCCTCCCCGTCATCCGTGTTTCGTAAAATGTCTTCGTCCTGCGAAGGTTAAATATTATTTTTTAAACATATTAATACAATTAGTTGTTTGGAAAGAAATTCTTTCAAAGAATAATATTATTGTTTGGGGCCGTCCATAAATGACGTCACGCTATTTTGGCCGATTTTTGACCCCCCCTTCCCCATGTCACACTTCGTCACAAAAAGTCACACCCCTGAAAAATGACGTCGCAAAGCTCTGACCCCCTAAAACCAAATTTCCACTTGATAATAAAACATGTTTCAAATCCCATTTATTGTCATTGTAATAAGTATTTAAAAATCTGATGGTGAAAAATATTTAAATAATTAGAAAATTATTAATAATGGTGCCCGTATACATCAAAATAATCAAAAAAATTATGAAAATTTTAATACTCAAAATTAGTGCTGTTATTTTAAACTTAAAATGTTGTTAATTGTTAAATTTAATTACACAGACCTGATGTGACGTCACATTTCGCTGACCCCCCCTCCCCATGTCACACATCGTCACAAATTTTCGACCCCTTCCCCTAGGTGCGTGACGTCATTTATGGACGGCCCCTTTGTCAAAAACGTTGGAGGAAAGTGAGTCTATTTCCGACTTAGAGTGTAAACATTAACTCGTCTTCCTGAATAGTCTCCGACGATCATTTGTTTCTTTTCTTCGTCGTAACACAATCTCCATGGCATTAGTATCTTCCTTTCTTCTTTTTCTTTTGTTGGGCAAAGAATTCCATTCCAACTTAGATCGGAATCCAAAAGAATCACTCTATGATTTCTTTGGTCAGCCACAAACACTCGATCGTCTGAATCGAGTGAGAGATGATACGGTTCATTCAGTTTCTGAGTGTCATTTAAAGGACTAAAACGACGGATGACCATCTGTCCATCTTTGGTCAATTCACAAATGCCACACTTCGTCACCCTCTCTCTCGCACTTGACCCACTCTCGCCCTCCTCATATAAAATCCACTCGTGAATGATGATGAAATTCCCGATGGATGTTTCCACTGCATGTCGAGGGTCTTTAATGTCTGTTGGTAACTGAATGGATCGGAGAAGTTCTGCGTCTGATCCGTAGATCATCAGAATGGACGATGAACCATTGACCATCAACAACTGACCATCATTGGACACTGACAGAGTTTCTGGCTTATAATCAGTGGTCAGCCAATTGATGATTTTGTGTTGGTCATCTGTTTCTCTTGTAATCTTCCAGACGCATTTATCATTTGAGTCAGAGACGTAGAGGCAATTTTCCTTCTCACTGGATGCCATGTCATCGGGATAAAAAATCGCTTTCATTTCGATTTTCTCACGAAGCCGAAATGGATTTCGATCCTCAAAGACAAAAATTACTTGACCAGAATAAGTAGAAGAAAATTCTCGAGAGAGGGCGTATATCTCATTTCGTAGCTTAGTCACTCCAAACAAAGATCCACTTCCTAATATATCGATTCTCTGAGTGAAGCTGATGGAAATCGGACGCGTGACTAAAATAACGAAACGATAATTAATACGCTATTAACTGACAGTTAATAACCTCCTTCTTTTTATTCATTAACATCTGTAGTATAATAATTTGATTGCTTTTAATTATTTTCAATTCCAGATTATGTTCAATGTACGGTATTTATTGTTTGTTAAGTTTAATTATATTATTAGAATTAAAGTAATCTGACAAATGTTTGGTCATTAAAAGCTTCTCACTCAGAACAAAAACAATTATATAAATATATATATATATATATATATATATATATATTAATAACTAAATATTAATTCATTGTGTTTCCATTATACTATGGGAATTTGCATTGAGTGCTGTATGTTTCTTTATATTTATCATTATTAATCAGTGTCTCTTTAACTGTCTCTCTTGTTCTTTTGCTGGTTTGTACTACTTCCATATCTTGCTACCGACCTTTTAATTGCATACCATTCTCCATCTAATTACCTGATTAATTTTTTTACTGTTCAATAGCAGCTATTTAATGACTTGCCTTCGGTTTGACTCTCTGTCCCGGTCTCCCGGACATAAATATCCGAAAATCTCACTTTTTTATTTATACCTATAGTTTTCCATAATTATAACTGCAACCATTTGTTGCCTCTTAGCCTCTTCCAGTTGTACTATTTGTAAATCTGTCTTCCAGTCCGCCTCTAATGGTTTATTATGTCTTACTATCATTTATATTAATAATGATAATAGTAATAATAATAATAATAATAATAATAATAATAATAATAATAATAATAATAACAACAACAACAACAACAACAACAACAACAACAACAATAATAATAATAATAATAATAATAATAATAATAATAATAATAATAATAATAACCTTCTTTATTGATTCAAACTGACAAGTACGCAGTAAGATTACATGACACTAACTGACTGTCTAACAGGAATCAAACAGTCATACATGGCGCCCATCTGACCTACTACTCATTTTACCGGCTCCATCTTGCGTATGGAAGGCTACCCCTTAATGGGGTAGCGGGAATCGATTCCGCTTCCTACTTGATGTGGTCTTCACGCCATTAATTTTATCTATCGGTCCCTCCCCCTAGCAGTGGGCTAGACTACATAAACATAATTATAATTATATTAACGGTCTTATCTTGTCCATTTCAATATTCTGCTAATTTTGTTGGTCTTAGTAATTTCATTAGTCTTAGTATTGTATGTTCGTTGCATGTCTTAGGCTTTCCTTATGATGAATGCGTTCATAAAAACTTACCAACGGTTTTCTTGAACTGGCTCCGATCGATGTTGATCATCTTTGGAGTAGATGGTTGAATAATTTCAAAGAATACATCTCTCAGCTGATTCGATTCGTACAGTCTCTGAATATTCTCAAGGCCTGCTTGTGAACGACACCAGATCCAAACGACCACAGTCTGTCTGTCCAGTTGAGAGTTCAGGATTTCTATGTCGTCCTCCCTCAGTTGACTGATGAGTTTTTGAGTTTGATCTGACCATGGTTTGCTTCTGTTTAGAACATCTTCGATTTGTTTGTGAAGCAGCTGTGATTCCACTGAGGCGGTGCTCTCTGCACCACGAGTTTTCACTTGCATTTTTATTACACCTAAAGGAAAAACGTATTTCATAATTATGTCAAACTGTTTACTTAGACGTAATTTCAGATATCTGCAGTTGAATCAAAAATACTCCTTAGGATGTAGATACGTTACCAATTCGAAGTTTCGTCTCATTTAAGCGAAATATAGGCCTACAACTGTGCAATTTCATAAAAAAACATTAGCATGCTTTTCAAATAAAATGTCACCTTCGCTCGGGTATTTATTACGCGCCAGTTTGTGAATTTGCGTAAAAAAGCAAATAATTATACAGGATCAATCTCAGTAGCCAGCGAAATACGTTGTGACAAAGATCGAGAGCAGCAAAGTCAGAGGTAGCGAATTAAATGGTGTACTGTGTGTGCATAAATGCAAAAAGCCGCAATAGTTTCTTACGATGTTTGTGATAAACGGCTGGCAATTTGAATATGTTAGTTTTCACCTGCTAGAATAAAATGTGAGTGAAAACAGAAGTCAGGAAAGGAACTCGATACTATACAACGAAGCACAATGGTGCAGTCCGACCAGTTTCAAGATTAGCATATTTAGTTAGGCCTAATACTGAATTTTTTTAGAGGCGTAGATAAGGCATCTAAAGTAAAACAATTGCTTCGTCCACACCTATTATTGGGCTTCAACCTCTACTGAGTTTTCATGGGAAATTACTTTCTTCATAGTGGCCATAACCAAACATCAGAAAGAATTTATATTGTTCTTTGGAAACCAAAGTTTGTTATGTTTGCCCTAAAATACCTTATTATGACATTTTATAAGAAGATAACCCCACAAGCTCTCACCTCTTGTAATGGAGAGCTGTGATAATAAATTACTCAAGGCTAGTGAATGGCACGATACGGCATAATTAAAACAGAAATTATTCAAGCCCGGAAGGGGACCTTGATATAATATTATTTATTTGCTCTTTTTATTAGTATAAAGCAATTTTTTATGTATACATAGGCCTTTAAATAAATTTGTATTTTAAACCTCCACCGTTTCCTATGATCCTAGCCACTGTCCCCTGGCTGGTTTTTCGAAGACATTTGACGAAATTTGACCACTTTGCTTCGTCGAGAGGTGTCACGGCGTACAAAAGCTCGTAATTCTTGTCTCGATTTAAACGTTGTCGTTGAATCAAGTGACTTTGTTCTTCCGTTATACAGTTGGGAGACAACAGTGAAGCTATTAACTCATCATTCGGTTGAATATTTTCTAAGAGATAATTTCTGTTGTTTCTAATGATTGCAATTCTCTTTTTGTGTTTTCCATAGAAATCTAAAAAACACAAATTATTACTACTTTTCAATGGCATCACAGATTTGTTATATCACAACATATCATAAGGGAAACATTTTTTTCCGAAGTAAATAGAAACCTCTGCTGACTCTGAAATACACTGTGACAGAAGTGATGACGTTGATCAACCCGAAACACAACATTCAGGTCAAAATGTCAGTCGTGTCTAAATGCAAATAAATCATCAATATTTCACGCATTGCAACTCGTGAGGTTCCAATTTAGAGTAGCCTATCTATGTACCCCGAATTTTGTATTGCACCAATGCGTAAATATATCGCCAGAGGATGCACCTTCCAGTGTCCGAGATAATTTAAGAGCGGATGTCCCGACAGGTTGGACACAGATGGCGCTGAAGTGATCAAGACCATACCAGGATTTTGTGAGCAAAAATTGTCGGCTCTCCGAAATGTTCGAAGAGACCTGTTTTTGCGCCTCTGCCACACTTGGACAAATATGGTTGATGCTCAGATAGCTGATCTGTTTCCCAGATAATAGAGACGGCATACAGGAATGTCCCTTGGATTACGACGATGCTGCTGCTGCTGATGATGATGATTATTATTATTATTATTATAATGATGATGATGACGACGACGACGACGAAGATGATGATGAATCGATCGACCTTTTGCTTATTTTGCAAAATGAATTGAATTTGTCTGTTGATAATTATTCTAACAATGACAATCGTAAATTGATATTAATAAAATGAATCACGAGGTTTCGCTTCCAACTGCTTTGATTTCTAGGAGAATCGACAAAATTTCAGCTTAATTCTCATTTGTAGAAGGAAGGGAGATCTGCACAAATACAAATGATTCACAGATCTCTGACTGGAGCCATTATAAAGACCCACAGATAATTTATGAGCATGATAAGTACGTCAAATGCCAATCAAACAAAAAAGAATCCAGGTTAAAATTCGCTAACATTGGCAAAGGGATAACACTTAAATCAACTATAGCCACTCGAGCCATTTGAACGAGGACAGAAAGTCACAAATTAGCTCAGAAAAAGGAATATTCTCGTGTCCATGGATTTTGTCCACACTGTCAACCGTTCACTCTTGATGGTACTCCTTGGGAAGGGCATTTCATGTGACAAGGACCCACAAATGGTCACTCCTCTCGTTATGCGAGCATTGCCAACTTACTGAGGAATGTTTATTTTTAATCACTTTTATATAATTTATGCTGTAGAAGGCGTCGCATTTGTGAGGTACGTAAACTGGACTGATGCAACGACCAGGATAGCTAGCTAACCATAATGCGTAACGATGACGACACGCTGAAATTGTTTCAGAGTAGTCTATGTTCAAGTATTTTATCAAAGCAATCCCTTGTGGTCGAGAGAAATAAGTTGGACAGTAATGCTTGGAAGGCCTCTAACCTTTCAGGTAACGCCAGATTGCCTTCTTGAACCGTTGTCTGGTAATTCTTCGATTGAAGCAAACGTCGACTGATATGAGAGACCTGATAACCGCTTCGTCTCTATGGTTTGTTGATGAGTTCAATATCCAATGCAGATAGGACTTTTGTAAGATCATGTCCAACATCTCAAATGGAAGACTGTACAACTGAAATGAAAAAAAGATGCGACGTTAACACTGCAATGCTATGTTGGATTATATGATTAGTTAACCCGGAATAGCTCTGCTGTGAGAAGTGCTTTACAAATGTTCATAATAGATAAGATTAGATTTGAACAGTTTAGACGATTTCTAAACTAGTTCAATTTCCCAGATTTACTGTGTCGACTAATCTTCTATAATTTTAACCCTCGGGCTACCAAGGGGGGGTGGTTAACCCCTCTACGTTTTTATGCATAATTTTTGTTTCATATAGAATATAATTTTTACATTTTATGTAGCTGTAGCAGATTCATTGACATACATTTTGAGGTAAACATCATGGTGGTAGCCCACGCCATTCAAAGTTATACCCGATATACCCGAGGCACCAGGGGGTGGGTGGATACCACCCACCCCTTAGTTTTTCGACTATAGCTTATTGACTATTCTTTGTAGAAGAGAAACAAATATACCACTCTTTAGAGGGAATGTAGGGCTTCATTTAGATACTTATATGTTTGTCTTTTGAAAACCGGAAGTGATCAAAATAAATAATAATACGCGCAATATGCGCAATATGCGTGAAAAATGGCTGAATGGAATCACTCCCCCCTTAGTTTTTTTGTATGTAGCGTATTCATTTGTCTACCTGGGAGAGAAACAAATATACCACTCTTTAGAGGGAATGTAGGGCTTCATTTTCATACTTACATGTTTGTCTTTTGAATATCGGAAGTGATCAAAAGAAATAATAATACGCGTAATCTGTGTGAAAATGGATGAATACAGCATCACAACGTAAACCGATATTTATGTATGGATATATATATGGATATATATGTATGGATGTATATTTATACGTATATAAACATGTGTAGGGATGTATGTGTGCATCTTGGATACATAGATCAGTTTCAAAATACACATAATCGTATATTTATTTATCCAAAAAGTAGAAAATGTACGCAATAATATAAAATATCGCTAATTATCGGTTCCTTCGTTAAAAATGATGTAATTTCGAGGTACATTCACATAATGTACAACTAAATATACCATTTTGTACAGAATTGAATGCTGAATCCATTGGTGTATTACAAGATATGATATGTGAAACCAACCCCGAAATCCAGGTGGTGGTAACAACCCCCTTGGTAGCCAACGTCACAAAAAACTTGGTAGTCTGAGGGTTAAACCATGTGGTATCTGTTGACATTGCGCTATAAACTTCATAGCAGTACAAACGTGTCCAATTCCTATACATTTCTGCGCTAAGTTTTCTGTAGTTCTCTTGAATTATAAATGTATGACATTGCTTGGTGCTAAATGAAAGTTACAAGCTCTTTCATATTCATGCTTCCATTTCAAAGGAAATTTAAAAATAAGACTCAGATAAGGGATTCCAAGCGTTGCTTGTTGTTTCAAAAAGTGTAGGCCCCTAAACATCAAGATTTCAAATCACATCAATGCAAAGAAAATGAATTTAAATAAATACAATCATTATTTGAAAAGTAAGGAAGAGGAAACGTGTAGTTTTGCGTCATAAATAATTATTCGCCATTGAACGGATTTCAGCGTTGATCGAAAACAAGTTGGATTGACGAAAAGAATTCTTGCTGAATAGAAGTAGCATCGACGAACATAATTTTCCTTAAATAGAAGTGGGCCTAATAAAAAGAATCTTGCTTAAAATAGAAGCTGGATTGATGGAAAATAATTCTTAATTACATAAAGTTATTTTGATTAAAAATAACTCCTGTTTAAATTGAAGCTGGACTGATGAAACGAATTCTTGCCTAGTGGAAGCTGGATCGATGAAAATGATTCTCGCCACAGTAGAAGTTGGATTGATGAAAAATAATAATGCTACAAAGGCCGAATAATTTACGACGCTAAACTACAAGTTTACCGAAGGAAGTCCTCCACCTTCAGGGTGAAAAAGATTGAAGAGGGTTAGCGGAGAAATTTAGACAGGCATGTCAATGTTCGATGCTTTCAGTGACACCTGGGGATTTAATGGTTTTTACTCCAGTTCGGCGATGCGAGACATTTGGTATCACTTGCACTGGACCATCCTTCTGGAACAGTAGGCTATTCCACTTAAAAATAACTTCCACAAAGCCGTTGTCATAAAGCACAAAGCACCAATGAATGGCTATTTCAAGTAAGATCGTGAGAGGGTATGCTATGTTGATAACCTTGTTATTATTTGTTTTGGATAAATTGTTGCACAATCTTACCGTCGTAATAGATGGCGCTTCATTCTCTTCAATTGTTTCATTCATCCGGCTTCGATGTTTTTCTTTTAAATAAAAATATTGGACAGAAATTATTTAAATATTTTCTGCATATAATGGGCTCTACATTTGTCAAGTTTCCAAAATTTTGTGTTTGCTACATCATTCGCTGAAAAAGACGGTCTATAATTACAGAACCACGTCGTTTTCCATATTATGGAAAACGACGTGATTCGATTTTCACGTTTAAGCAGATAGGCCTATTAGAAACGAAAAAAGCTAATTGACCTACTGACAACCAACTACAAAATTGTGAGATCTCATATTTAGGAATTATTGTTTCTACATTTGTAAAGTAAATCAGCCTAGAAAAATGTAAAAATTCCAACACATAGGCCTAAGTCGCCTAACATCAGTCCGCAAACAGACGCGAAAGGCAAATATTATTTCCAATCAGCTGCTTCGTCATTCTTCTGTTGATGAATAAACACGTTTAGAACAATAACAATTCATTATAAAACATCCAGTAGCCTACAAATTATCAAATTCTCGTAGCCATAATTATTTTACATGCGCTTTTCAGTCCTTTCTGAAACTGATTGTTTACAGAACGAAGTTTCCATCAAATTAAAATACGTGGGTGCTATTAAAATGTAGGCCTATGTTGACATCCGGTTCCAGGACAATTCGGCGCCGGACAACACGGAGCAGGGACAAATCGTACAAGGGTTCTACAGAGCTTAATTAGGCGAAGTCCAATGTGAAGCACAGGTAGGGGTAGGACTCGGGATTTATTATTACTGTTTTACATTGGATTTTTATAAATTTAAAAAAAATTGCGGATCGTTTTCCCACGTCGGGAATTTGGTGCCTCTCGGACCACCCCAGTAAATTGCGAGTCTTACCCAGGTAGGCCTAAAAGGAATAAGCCACATTGTAAACAAAATATTTAAAGTCTTTAGATTTTTTTCAGAACTAGGTCATCTTGTATTAACAGAGTTCTGGTTGGCTAAATACTCTCTTTACCCTAGAGAGATTAATTAGGTTTATGAAATGCGTGTTTACGAAATAGAGTAGCCTACTTGTTTAAAAAATAGTTTGTGGATTGCCATAGGTCCCTACACTCCATTTCTTACGCCGGGCTAGTAGGGTTACAATGTAACATTTAAGACAAGATAGAACCTCCGCACATTTGTTGAAACATAAAATTGCCTGCCGTTAAATCATAGGCTATGGCTGCGAAAGTTATCAGTTGGCGCATTAAACAGGATCAATTATGTTTAACCTATTTATAAGCAAACTTTGCATTGCTTTCAAAAGAAGCCTTATCAAATGTTGCATCGTCGATGCTTTTCTGTTTTGGTGTTAGTAATAAAGCTACTTCTCTCCACTTACCTCTTTTGCAACTTGAAGAAACTCGTAGCGTAGAATTCTGGCGTTTACGATTACTTTCGTTTGCGTTTCGCTTGTGTTTTCCTGCAAAGACGCACATTGTACTTAAGTCGTCTACAGAAATGAATTTGAGTTCTTTATACTTGATATTATTTACTTTATTGTTAATCGATGCTTTCTAATTAAACACGTTTACTTCTAAGAACATTCAACCTGTGAAACATGGCTACTGATTTAACAAGAAACATGCGGTCGGGTCAAAGAGCGGGGTTTATGGCTTAGGCTAAACTGATTGGTGTCTATTTTAATGACAACACATCCTTGTTTATGCGCCTAAATTTGTGACATTCGCTCCCGTAAAATTCTATTAATAGCTTGTAGTCATTGAGGTTACGGTTGATTTAAGACCATCTGCGTCTCTGATGCGACACAATTCTTAGTTGGTCTTACGAGGTGTCACGACAATTCGTCTACAGACTTTTCGTCTACGACACTTCGTCTACAGACATTAATTTTCGTCTACCGACATTTCGTCTACAAAGTTATTTGATATTGTCACTTTAAATTGGAAGCTGGACTGATGAAAAAAACTGTTTCCCTAAAATTTTATGAAAATGCAAGTGTTCATTTAAAACATTCCTGTGTTGAAATAGAAGCTGGATTGATCGAAATAAATTTTCCTGTTGGAAGCTGGATACCAAGCTGGATGAATGGATGAAACTAAGTTTCCATTCAATAGAAGCTGCATTGATGAAAATAATCTTTTCTGTAAATAGGAGCTGGATTCCTGAGAATATAAGCTTATAGCAAGTTTTAGCTAAACTATAAGAAAGCGGCCTCTGTTGATTAGCAATAATGAATACAGATACACTTGTAGACGAAGTGCCGTAGACGAATAGTCTGTAGACGAGTTGTCGCGGAACCGTCTTACGACAACCGATTCTTCGAACAGTTTACCGCTCGCAGCGAGTATGAAGCCGCTCGAGTCTGACGTAGCTAGCGAGTTCAAGGCACTTAGAGAGGTGGACACAAAACATTTAACAGAACGCAAACTTTACATTTCGTTTTGCATTAAAATATGTTTTGAAATTACGACGAATATTTATCTAAAATTCGTTCTTTACGCTTCTTAAGATATTCTCATTAATCGCAAGATTTGGACTGAACTGGTGGACTCTGCATTGCCGTCTAAGCTCAATCAATCAATCAATCAAGTCATTTATTGATCTGTAAATCGAGAACAAGTCTACAGTTGATTATGAAGGGAAAGTTACATGTAGCCTACATCAGAAAGAAATAAACTCAGGTTAAACAATATGGCGGTATACCATAGAACAGTGCTGTCCAACACGCAGCCCGCGGGCTGATTTTAAGTGCCCGCCCGCGCTCGCTAATTGAAGAGTCCAAATCTCCCTCAGGTGAAGAATTCTTAAATTTTATGACAATGCAAGTGTTCTTTATAAGGCTAGAATTTCTTACCGATGCCACAGACCACCACAACAAATTAAATTTCAAAGTGCGGTATCAAATATTAAGCTACCAACTCTGATGAAGAAAATTAGGCAATCCTTTAGTACCCGTAAACGGGGTTACTTTGACCCGAGGGGTGACTTTGGCCCAAATTGAAAAATTAGTTTGTAAAGCTCTGGCCTTCCGTAGTTATCACATCATTTCGACATGTTTTATGTATAACAATAAGTAATCATGTAGCCATTATTTTAACCAAATTTGGGATTTTTCATTGTAAAATTTGTTGAAATTTTCCTGAAATGTTTGTAAGCCTATAAAAACTTCAAATTTGAAGATGTGCAAACTTATTTTTTTGTGAGAAATACCGTTAATAAAACCGTGGGTGATAATATAACTTTTCAATGTACATCATAAGGGCATGTGTATGGCGCACCGTTTGTTCCACTATGTCACCAATAAGTAATTTAAAAATGCAAACAAAATTTTTGGGGTGACTTTGACCCACAGTATGGGGTCACTTTGGCCCACATTCTAAAGTACTGCAGGTGATGTTTAGAAAATTTATTTTTAAGAATTAATTACCGTGGTAATGTATTTGCAATGTATTTAATGGTCCAATTATGTATAACATGTCTATAGTTTTAATTTTATCCAAAAATTGCCTTAATCTAATCTTTAAACATCTAATAGGACCTTATTTTATCAATGTGTAAGTTGCGTACTTGTCAACTTATTTGTATTAAAGGCAAATTGATTGATTGATTGCTAAGTTTCACTTTTTAGGATATTTTGACTGGTCGGTGCATACCAATTCGTTTTATAGTCATGCCAAGGTCGTATTAACGTGTTCCTGGAAGTTGGCTAGCAGTAGGCCTATTTGGCTTATTCTAATGACCCTTTGGAAGCAGTCACAAGTGGACACTGATAATATCACAAAGAGTTGCAGCCTTACATTACAACATCCCTAGATCTATTCTAACAAAAAACCTTAATGGCTAACACTCCAATAAACATGGTGGACCAACAATCTTCAGCAAATATAATATTAAAACATCCTAGTTATTTACTGGTCTTTCACTAGTAGGGCCTACCGGTTCAGTACCGCAGTCATTATAATTGTTAGTTTTATGTTAAGATATTCTTAAAACACATTCTATGGGCCAAAGTCACCCTAGTAACGGGTTCACTTCGTCTAATTACTGGAAAACCATTGTGGGACAAAGTCACCCCCACCTGATGGGGTGACTTTGGCCCACCCAAAACTTTTTTAAAAGTGTTAAAATATTATTACCCAAAAATATTTGTCGTATACTTCTTCTCTGTAACCCATTATACTCCGCTGGAGATGGGACGTCCGGCCCGCCAACGCTTTTTATACGGCCCGCCAACACATTTTATCTGGTCCAAATAATATTCTTCAGAAAAGTAAAAAGTCAAAAAATTCAGACCAATCTTGAAGAATTCCTCATGCTGCTTTCTTATTTGCTATTCCGGTTTGTATTATTCGAATCCACTTACATCTGTGAACAAACATTTTCAACTATGAAGAAAAACAAATCCAAGTAAAAATCTCAGTTATCTGATCTAAATTTGAACTCGATAATACGAGTGAATTTGTTGGGGGCCCGGTGGCGCATTGGATAACATCTGGCACAGAGACCGAGAGGTACCGAGTTCGAGCCCCGTTGGGCGGATATGCTTTGTAGGCTGCTATTAGCGCCGTTGTATTGCAGGCTGTCTGTTCTGTTAGTAGTTAAGATTTAAATTGCATAACATGTAAATGTACAGCGCAGTGCGTTTGTCAGGCGCTTCAATAAAGAAAGATTATTATTATTATTATTATTATTATTATTATTATTATTATTATTATTATTATTATTATTATTATTATTATTATTATTATTATTATTATTATTATTATTATTATTATTATTATTATTATTATTATTATTATTATTATATGAACCTAGTCTCTCGAAGCCGTTATTATCGGCTTCTCCAGCTCCGAGTGGTTTCTCGCTCTTTCTCATGATGCCCTAGTGGCTCTTGTGCATTGTTTCGTTACTAGTCGAATTGACCACTGTTGATCGACTCTCGTTGGCCTCACCTTGGAGTTCTTGGGCGACAAGATCGGGTTCAGTGCTCGGCTGTTTGGCTCATTGTGCGAATTCCCAAATTCAACTCTGTCTTTGCCTACATGCGCGGTGTGTTACACTTGCTGCCTGTGGCCCAACAGATCTCATACCGGATTCCTGCTTTGGTTTCAGGCTACACCCTCGGCTGTGCTCTATCTTACCTCCAGGGGTTATCTCTGCCACCCAGTGTCGGACGTTGTAGCAGGCCCTCCATCTGGAATGCCCTACATCGGAGCTGCATTTGCTACCTCTGACCAATCTAACAGGGTTTTATAAATCACTTAAGTCTTTTTTCATTAGCCGTGGCTGGGCTAGGAACACCCTGAGTAGGTTTGTTGAAGCCTTGATGGTGAGCGATATAAGTGCCCAGAATTAATATTATTTTTAATTTTAGTTGTTATTAACAGTTTGAAATTTTGTATCTGGCCCCCAAAGTTTTTTGGCGTTTAATGTGGCCCAATGTGCCAAAAGTTTGCCCACCCCTGCTGTAACCCTATGCACATCTAATAAAATTATTAAGCCAATTATTTTCAGTCACAGTATCGGTTTATTTTTAAAAACAAGTTTAAAATGGGCCAAAGTAACCCCGTTTTACGGTACCGATACTAAGCGTAGATCGCCGGAAAGGCACTATCGTTTTTGAAACAAAGCTAGACTTATTCATCAGTCAATTGAATCAGTCAAATTTTATACACTTTCCAAGACTGTACAAGAATTTTCAGAATTACTCAAAAGCGAGCAGCTCAACCTATCATTGGAAAAGTTGAAAATGAATTTCCCTGCTCGTTTCAAGAACATTTGCAGTATTACTCCCCGGCTGCGTTTTATTGAAACTCCATTCACATGTGACATTATTTTCTATTATTAATATTATTATTTTCTTGAGGCGAGATGGTCTGGTGTGAATGATCCGGCTAACTACCGACCTATTGCCAATGTAACTTTTCTGTCTAAAATTCTAGAGCGCATTGTTTCTAATCAGTTGATTGCATATTTGCATGTGAATGAACTGATCCCACCACAGCAGTGTGGTTTCCGCAGGAATCACTCCGCGGATACCCTTCTGCTCCGGCTTCTATCTGACTTCTATAGCGCTATGGTCCATGACCAGGTTACACTCCTAGCACAGTGGTGGCCAACCTGTGGCACGAGTGCCACTTGTGGCACGCCAGCCTGTGAATAGTGGCACGCCGGACCTTGGAATTTTCTGTTAAAAAATTATGCAGGGTTCTTTTATTTTAGAATTTTATCTGTATAGAATCTTAGGCACTTCATTAGCTTCATAGCTGCAGTGACCAAGGGCTGGGTTAATCGGTCTGACAGCTGCAGACGGACGCAGTACACGAGCTCGAAGAGGGCAGCGAAGGCTCTTCATTCGGCAAGCAGTCAAAGTCCACTTTCTCCAGAGCATATTTCTGCTATGCTGCAAGTCGAGCTTCTTCCCATTGTAGGGTCGTAGGATCGAACAAAGAAACAGACTGCATGATCTTCTTAAATATATTTCTTGTGTTGGGTACGTCTTTAGTATGGCTACTATAGCAAGACGGCTAGTAGGCCTACTTAGGAAAGAAAGTATGAAGATGACATTGCCTTGCCAGAGTTTAGCGTGAATTGGGAAGAACAGTATTTTTACTTTGGGAAAGTTATCCAAACCTGTTTGTCTGCTGTGTAACGCAACAGTTGCGGTATGTAAAAAATTCAATGATGAACGTCACTTCAGCAAGCTACATAGGGACTTTAATTAAAATCACCCACTTGGGTCAGCTATCAGGTTTGGTTTTATCAAGCAGAAAAGAGCATCTTTGTTGGCAGAATAGTGATGAAAAAGTGATGAATTGAAATCGATGGTCAAAAACTTCATACAATTTAAGTCTGTTATTGGCACGAAAGAAAAGCCTTATTCTGATGGCAAGAAAGTCCTGAATCCGGCTTTGTCATTTTTTGCAAAAAGTCTCAGTTGATCCCAAAATCGAAGCAATTGTGACTGACATTGCCCTTGCATGCGACTCGACCATTAAGCGAATAGGCGAAATGGGTCAGGACTTGCAAGTAAGGTCATCATTAGACAGTGCCTTTATTTTTTACTAACTATGGACGAAAGCTGCGATGCTTCCGATTCTGCACAGTTACTGATAATATTAGCCTACAAGCGCCTATTTTGAAATCGGAACAGGCCACAAAGCTTCTTGTCTTGTATGAAGTGGCACGCAGACGAAATAGATGATATTTTGTGGCACACCATGTACAAAAGGTTGGCCACCACTGTCCTAGCACTTTCCAATGTTAGCTCTGTCTTTGATTCTGTGGACCACTCCATCCTTCTTCAGCGCCTCTCTACTTCCTTTGGGTTGGTTGACCAGCCATTATCTGAGCGCATAAACTGTGCGGTTGTTGGATACTCTAGGTCCCTTTGGGTCCCGCCACTTTTGGTGTGCTCCAGGGTTCCGTTGTAGGTCCTCTATTGTTTCTTCTCTATACCTCTGATCTCTGTCCTCTGCTGACGTCACAGGGGCTTCTGCCGCCGAGTTCTGCGCCAATTTTAAAAATTGAAATTAGGCAACCCCTTAGTACCGATACTAAGCCTAGATTGCCGGATGGTGTCCAAGTTTACATCCATTCCCATCCATCAGACTCAGTCGCTACTGTGTGACAGATTTGCCTAACTATAGATGTTCTTTCCTCTTGGATGACTTCAAATCGACTTCCATTAAATCCCTCCAAGACTTATTTTCCTAGGTAGTCGGTGGCAACTAGATAGTATTGATTTGCTCCAGCTTGCTCAGGTCTTTCCTGATAATTATAACTTTCTCTCTCACTAGGCCTAGGCCTCACCTTTGACCAAGAACTTAGTATTTCTCAGCATGTGAACTTGGTCTCTAGAAGTTGTTACTATCAGCTTCGAAAACTCCGAGAGGTTTCTCGCTCTATTTCTCACGACGCACTAGTGGTTCTTGTGCATGCTTTCGTTACTGGTCGAATTGACCACTGTTGCTCGGTCCTTGGTTGGCCTCCACCTTAGGGTTCTGGGGCGACTAGATCGAGTGCTGCGCTCGGCTACTGGGCTCATTGGGCAGATCCCCAAATTTCGCTCTGTCTTTGCCTACATGCGCGATGTGTGGCACTGGCTACCGGATCTCATACAGTATTACTGCTTAGGTTTCACGCTGCATCCTTGGCTGTGCTCCATCTTACCTGCGCGACCTCTGCCGCCCAATAGCCGAAGTTGTAGCGCGTCGGGTGCTTCGCTCTGCGACAACGACGCATCTCTTAGTTCCACGTGCTCGCATGACTGCTAGGCAGCGCCAAGCTTTCTCGGTTGCACACCAACCATCTGGAATGACCTACCATCGGAGCTGCGTTTCACTAATCAAACTGGGTTTCATAAATCACTCATAACTTTTTCTTTTCCGTGGCTGGACTGGTAGCGCTTCTGAGTAGATTTCATGAAGGGGCGCTATATTAATCTCCAGAATGATTGAATGAGTTGAATACTTTAAGCAACCAGTTGGAGGTTGTTTATTCTTCGAGCATGTCAAGCTTAACTATGGATTTTAAGAATGCATCCAAAATTCCGGGCACTGTCGAACAAATTTTTACAGCGTCGACCGAGTGGAAAACATTATTATTCAGAACCGTCAGACGATGTCTACTTGAAATGTGTCACAGCTTGAGGCAAGACATTGGTCTAGTAAATGGGGTAGCAACTTCTTCTCGTACTTCTCTTACCAATCTGAAAATACACGGGAGATTGCTATGTTCACACTGAATTCTTCTTCAACTTAGTCTACCGAGCAGTGATAACTAGTGCACCACTCCGCACCTGCAGACTGTGCTTTCCGCTTGTGTGCCACGATAAAATAGTCAACCACTGTAAAGCATTCTACGGATCTTGAATGGTGTTGGGCAATATATTATGCGTAAGAGCTTGTTTTATTAAACAAAAAATCATGATTGTGACTGCGAAGTGGAGAGTGAGCAAATAGACGAAAGTCTACGACAAATATATCAAATCGAAGATGAGAAACAACATTTTTATCTTCTTTTTGACATAACAAATTTCATCTTAAATGTATTTGTAGGCCTGTTTTGATTTTGATATTATGTACGTGCGTTTTCATGCATGCATTGACAGATTCTGTTTAGACAGCAATCGGTACAACCGTCCATCGGTCAAAGCTGTTTCCCTTTCCCTCACCCAATGGGATCCAATATAATACACTTACTTTGATCGCGGGTGAACTGAGTCGATGTCCCCGCACAGTTCTTGTCCTCTTCTTCTTCTCGTTGACCTACGTCCATTTCGTCTTCGTTTGACGTCTCAGTAGGTTCTTCAATTCCTTTCCGTTTTGTTGTCACGTGCATATCGTCCTCAGACGAAATCGCTTCAGCTTCCGATGGCACCACTAAATTATCTTCTTCCGCGTTCTCCATACGCACTAATACAGCTAGATATATAAACAACGCAACTGGATAATCGCTGTGGCATGTATTTACTATTTGTCATCTAAGACTAAAACCCTTATAATTATATAGAACGGATGATGTATTGTGTATTGCTAATTTTAGTTTTTCTCGCGCAAAAACAGTAAGCGGCATCAGGCAATCCGAAACAGATGAGTTCTAACCACGAAAAAGACACACACACACACACACACACACACACACAGGCAGACAGACAGGCAGGCAGGCAGACCGAGAGACAAACAAAGAGACAGACAGACAGACAGAAAGACAGAAAGACAGATAGACAGAGACAGAGACAGCGACAGAGAGAGAGAGAGACCGAGTCAGAGACAGAGACAGAGACAGACAGAGACAGACAGAGAAAGAGAGCGACAAAGAAACAGAGACAGACAGAGAAAGAGTAAGAGACAGACAGACAGAGAAAGAGACAGACAGAGAAAGAGAGAGACAGAAACAGAAACAGAGACAGAGAGACAGAGACAGAGAACAGAGAGAGTGAGAGACAGAGACAGAGACAGAGACAGACAGAAAGAGAACAGAAACAGAGACAGAGAACAGAGAGAGTGAGACAGAGACAGAGACAGGCAGAAAGAGAAACAGAAAGAGAGACAGATAGACAGATAGACAGACAGACAGAAAGACAGACAGACAGAGAGCGATATAGACAGAGACGGAGGCAGACAGAGAAAGAGAGAGTGACAGAGAGACAGAGACATACCGAGAAAGAGACAGACAGAGACAGAGCAACATAGAAAGAGAGACACAGAGACAGAGACAGAAACAGAGACAGAGACAGAAAGATCGAGAGAGTGAGACAGAGAGAGTGAGACAGAGAGAGTGAGACAGAGAGAGTGAGACAGAGACATAGAGTGAGACAGAGACAGAGGCGAGAGAGAGAGAGAGAGAGAGAGAGAGAGAGAGAGTGAAAGTGAAAGAGAAAGAGAGAGAAGGAGAGAGTGCATTCAAAATTCAGGTACCTACCTACACCATTGTAAAATTCTGCTATACACGAGTAACACACTATAATACATTTTGTGATAATCCGCAAGTTTCCGGTTTGTAATGTTAATTGAAATTGCATCTGACAGAAATGTAGGAGTTTGTTGACACTTGCCTTGTAACGATTGTCCAGTTGTAATACTCTTCTTTTCTTCAGCGTTTGTTTGGACGCTGACCATACTGTGTTTTATTGGACAGAGAAAGAGAGACATAGGCCTACTGTGTTTCATTGAAAAAAATCAACAACAATGTACTGTAGTAATTCATTCCATTAGTAATAACTCTTCACTTTAACAATGCAACAATGACATGAACAAGCCACCATTACCAGAATATTTATGTAAACCACTGCTTTAACTCAAGTCACCAGAGTATAAAAGTGCAAATATTCGATTTTTACTAGATAATGATGATATTGAATAGACATTGGGACTTGGGAGTACAGTAAGTAAAATGATTTCTGTTAACAATTTCACCTCAACTGAGTTATGCTTTATACAACATATAATTTTATAATATTATTATCTACTATAAATATGATAGCAGCTACCACATACGTTGCAAGATATATGTGCTTTATTATATTGAATACACATTGGGAGTACAGTAAGTAAAATGAAAATTCCTTGAGAATGTCACTTTCAGTGAGTTATGCTTTATGCAACATATCTACTATAATAAGATAACAGCTACCACATAAGTTGCAACATATGTGTGATTTATTAGTGATTGATAGGCCTACTTACAACACTCTACGTAGATCTACATCAGGGGTGGGCAAACTTTTGGCACATTGGGCCACATTAAACGCCAAAAAACTTTGGGGGCCAGATACAAAATTTCAAACTGTTAATAACAACTAAAATTAAAAATAATATTAATTCTGGGCACTTATATCGCTCACCATCAAGGCTTCAACAAACCTACTCAGGGTGTTCCTAGCCCAGCCACGGCTAATGAAAAAAGACATAAGTGATTTATAAAACCCAGTTAGATTGGTCAGAGGTAGCAAACGCAGCTCCGATGTAGGGCATTCCAGATGGAGGGCCTGCTACAACGTCCGACACTGGGTGGCAGAGATAACCCCTGGAGGTAAGATAGAGCACAGCCGAGGGTGTAGCCTGAAACCAAAGCAGGAATCCGGTATGAGATCTGTTGGGCCACAGGCAGCAAGTGTAACACACCGCGCATGTAGGCAAAGACAGAGTTGAATTTGGGAATTCGCACAATGAGCCAAACAGCCGAGCACTGAACCCGATCTTGTCGCCCAAGAACTCCAAGGTGAGGCCAACGAGAGTCGATCAACAGTGGTCAATTCGACTAGTAACGAAACAATGCGCAAGAGCCACTAGGGCATCATGAGAAAGAGCGAGAAACCACTCGGAGCTGGAGAAGCCGATAATAACGGCTTCGAGAGACTAGGTTCATATAATAATAATAATAATAATAATAATAATAATAATAATAATAATAATAATAATAATAATAATAATAATAATAATAATAATAATAATAATAATAATAATAATAATAATAATAATAATAATAATAATAATAATAATAATAATAATAATAATAATAATAATAATAATAATAATAATAATAATAATAATAATAATAATAATAATAATAATAATAATAATAATAAAAATAATAATAATAATAATAATAATAATAATAATAATCTTTTCTTTATTGAAGCGCCTGACAAACGCACTGCGCTGTACATTTACATGTTATGCAATTTAAATCTTAACTACTAACAGAACAGACAGCCTGCAATACAACGGCGCTAATAGCAGCCTACAAAGCATATCCGCCCAACGGGGGCTCGAACTCGGTACCTCTCGGTCTCTGTGCCAGATGTTATCCAATGCGCCACCGGGCCCCCAACAAATTCACTCGTATTATCGAGTTCAAATTTAGATCAGATAACTGAGATTTTTACTTGGATTTGTTTTTCTTCATAGTTGAAAATGTTTGTTCACAGATGTAAGTGGATTCGAATAATACAAACCGGAATAGCAAATAAGAAAGCAGCATGAGGAATTCTTCAAGATTGGTCTGAATTTTTTGACTTTTTACTTTTCTGAAGAATATTATTTGGACCAGATAAAATGTGTTGGCGGGCCGTATAAAAAGCGTTGGCGGGCCGGATCTGGCCCGCGGGCCGTAGTTTGCCCACCCCTGATCTATATTATAGATTTTTAAAATAAAACATCATCGTAAGTACTAAGTTCTCAGTAGGCCTAAATGCTTCAATTTCCTTCCAAGACTCTGTACGCGAACAGAAGTCTCAGACTACGATTGACATCAGATTCCATAATATCACGGATTTTCAAGCACATTAATTTTGGAAAGTTTTGGCTTGATATATGAACGCTGACTATTCGAGAGCATGCAGTTATTCGTTGATAAATGCCTGTCGTTATTGTTAGAACTGAATCCCTATAGTAGGCTATAAAAAGGGATTCAATCAATTAACAGCCTAACGTAAATTGCCCAATTCTTTCTTAACTTCTTTCGGAAAGCACGGATTTCCATTTGCAAGAAGTGAAACAACGAATTCGATAAACATGAAGTTTAGCTCATAGCAGCATTTCTTCTGGATCAGTGTTTAATTAAGTCAAAACAGAGCCGATAAATACTAATCACATTACATTTAATCAGCTTCTCCTCTCGGTTTATACCAGATGGCCCGAACGGGACGCCGTAGGCCTATTTCTATTTCTGTTCGTACAATCTTTCACACAACAAATCGGCGGCATTTTGAAACCTGTTTTGTCTTACGTAAACATTGTCACGTGATCCAGAAGAAATGCTCCTATAATTGACAGTAGGCGGTTATTTTTGCGCAATGGGGATTCCATTTCGGAAAAACCCGTTGATCTTTAAATAATGATCCTATTGCAGGCGGTTATTTTTGCGTTATGGGGATTTTATTTCCGAAAAACCCGTTGAGCTTTAAATAATGATCATGGCTAAATAGGCCTACGAAAACGAAAACTACCACTAGGGCCTACTAGTCAAAAAGTGGCTCGCACCAACAAAAAACTGTTGTTAAGCCCACAAAAATTGTGAAAACGCTTAACTTAGTGAGTAGAAAATGGGCGTAGCAAGTTTAAGCTGTCAAGGGTTAGATATTGTGTTTTAAGTATTATGCACAATTTTCTTAGAAATAGGCCAACCCTCGGACAAACCAAGAGAAAAGATGTAACACATGCGTATGATGATAAAGTGCTGAAAATATAAAAATAGTCATTTCTCTGGTTGTTCTATTGGCTTCCCTTCCCACTTAACACTGTTTCATCGAATTGTTTATATATTGATCATTTTTAGTAAATTGCAATGCTATTATTTAGTTAAGAACATTATTGAGTTGAACCTTTTTTTCTTACATAGGCTATTGATCTTCTTAGTAGATTGCAATGTTAATAAATTGCAATGTTATTATTTAGTTAAGAACATTATTGAGTTGAACCTGTCTTTCTTTCAACTGACTAACAAACCATAATTGATTACTGTTCAAAGAGTGACCCTAATTAAGCGGGCTTGTGCCCCTTTTGGTCTTCTCTTTTCCATAGCCAATGCACCGATATGTAATAGTCAAGTTATAATTGTTGTTAATTGTTATATGCATTGTGCTTCTGGAAATAAAAGTTGTCAGTAGGCCTACTGTTGTCAGTTGTCCCCATGGCTGCTTTCTGAGGATTTAGGTAACTGTATGGCAGGGCTATAAAAATGCACTGAAGACCGAGTCTGAAACTATCTCTCAGATCTTTCCGTAAATTTGTGCACTCCTGTTTAATCTCATAAATAGAATTTGTGCTTACCTTTAAATGTGTTGAATCGTTTTACCGAAGTCTGTTGTGTTTCAGGAGGCTACAAACCACATAAGTCGAAGTCAAATACAAGAATCCTGTCTACATTATGTAGACGCGCTTACAAAGAAGTGTCTTCGATAGTTATAATATCTATAGAATTTGTTGTTACTGTTTAATTTGTAAAATGTGTTATCTTCTGTATCCGCCTATGTCAAAGACTCGAAGTCAAATGCAACATCCTACTAAATTTAATGTAGGAGCGCATGCAAGTAAGTAGGTCTACTCAGCGATGCTAAGCTAGCCAATCATCAGCTACTTGCGGATATACATGTGGGAACCCGAAAAAAACCGTTTTTTTTTCCACAGCCGCCTGAGCAAAAGAGAACAACGAACGAGCAACTCATAACCATAATAACCATAATAACCACTCAAACCTCAACATAAACGCAGCGCCTTTTTATGACAGTCAAAGGGGGCTGTCCTTCTGTATTAGTCAGCTAGAGCCCAGGATCCTTCCACTGGAGGAATCTTGGTATAGGTCTAACCCCTTGTCGATGCAGGCTTTGTCATCGTAGCCCGGCGCATTGCAGCCTGGAGAAATTTCAGCGCTCCAGCCTCCCTCTAGCCAAGCACCAACGACTCCAATATGACCAATCGGCCTGACCCAACTTCTACCTCCCTCTTTCCTACTCTCTCTGAAAGCCCACGCACCGATATATATATATATATATATATATATATATATATATATATATATAACATATGTATACATATTCAAACATGTATATATATATGGCTACATATACATGCATATATATATAATGTTACTTAAATTCGTTTATTTAACGACGCCGTCATAATATATATAATGTGCAATTGTACATATACATATATTAATTTTGTCTGTTCATTATTCCGGAATAGCGGACCCCGGAATAGCGGACCCGGAATAGTGGACCCGGAATAGTGGACCCGGAATAATGGACCCGGAATAGCGGACCTTCGGAATAGCGGCCCCCGGGATAGCGGCCCCGAACCGTAAAAAACGGTTTTTCTACATGATCGGGAACGGAGTTTGCCTTATGCGTCCAGATTTTTATTTATTATATAGCGCCCGTTCCAGACCATCTTGTTTTGCCCGCTCACAACCCAACGCCAACTAAAATTAATTACACGGTCTAAAGGCTGGAATAGAACATGGTGGAGTGGCTCCTGGGCACTAAGTGAGAGTGCCAGAGGGAGAACATTCCATGTCGTGTTATTATAACCTAGAATGCGTTCTTGGTGCCATTTCTCTTTCTCGCAGTTCTTTCTGAGTAATCTGGATACTGTTCGGACGATTGATATCGATGTTTCGCGCGTAAACTTTGTATCGTCCAATCGAGAGATCTTAGAAATTCACATTGACAAGTTCAATCTTAAATGATCAGCAGCAGAGTCCATGGATTGGTGCTGACTGGTCTACTGCGGCGACACCAAACGAACAATTGGCGGTGGCGAAGAAAGCCGTCCTACACAGACGCGGTTGAAGAGGGACGCCTTTTTGGCAGCAATTCCAACCATCTGCGAGTCAGTATACCTGGTGATGGAATTCGTGTGTCGCGAGCCTCGTTGCCGGCAGTCGTTCCTCTTCTTCGACGGTGCATAGTACAGAAACTCCGAACAAGGTGTCTACTATCAGCCCTGGATGGTTGTCTGCGTGAGCTTGCCAGATATGACACAGGTTTTTCCGAGCACTGACTAACTCTTTGTTCTAAATGACTTTAGCATCAGTTGGATTGGCGCAGCAGCGTTCTACATTTTTTTTAACAGATTACCTGATTTCGGATATCGATGCTTGGACAATGAAATCGCTATCCATCCGTGGTTACTTCTCAGTTCTCATTGTTAGCTTAACCCTCGGGCTACCAAAGGGGGTGGTTGCCACCCCCACCTACGTTTTTATGCATAATTTTTTTTCCCATATGGAATATAATTTTGCAATTTAGGTAGCTGTAGCAGATTCATTGGCGCACATTTTGATGTAAACATCATGGTGGTAGCCCACGCCTTTCAAAAGTTATACCCGATATACCCGAGGCACCAGGGGGTGGATACCACCCCCCTTAGTTTTTCGACTATAGCTTATTGACTATTCTACATAGAAGAGAAACAAATATACCATTCTTTAGAGGGAATACAGGGCTTCATTTACATACTTATATGTTTGTCTTCTGAAAACCGGAAGTGATCAAAATAAATAATAATACGTGTAATAATTATTATGCGTGAAAAATGGCTGAATGGAAGGACTCCCCTTAGTTTTTGTCTGTAGCATATTCATCTGTCTTCCTGGAAGAGAAACAAATATACCATTCTTTAAAGGGAATGTAGGGCTTCATTTGCATACTTATATGTTTGTATTTTGAAAACCGGAAGTGATCAAAATAAATAATAATACGCGTAATCTGTGTCTGCCTGAATGCAGCATTGTACATGTATGCATGCATACATGTACATGTATATATGATTGGATGCATATTTATACGTATATAAACATGTGTAGGTATGTATTAAATTTGTGTATCTTGGATACACAGATCAGTTTCAAAACACACTTAACCCGTTTTGCCCAATGTTCCATTATTGGAACATTTTGCAAATACTTTCCTTACTCGTAGTTTAGCGCTATAAATTATAGTGAATATAAATAATCACCTGCCATTGTAAACAGTATTTCTACGATATATCTGTCGAAAAAATATTATTTTTAATAACAAATAGTTGTCAGATACGGTCTTTATGAGCACTTTTGTGTAAAAGAAATTTCGACAAATTTCGACGAAAAGGTACATATAATATAAAATTCAAAAGAATACAGATCTTTTTAGAAGTTGCTGTTTTTGGTACTCTATAATATCACTTATATTCAATGATAATTTTAATCTGTTTGTGGAACAAACTTTAGTTTTGACTTTTTGCAATTATATTGTATGTTCCAATATTGGAACACTGGGCATATATGGGTGCAAAATTTTATCGTTACCGCATATCGCTCAAGGCTCTTATATTGCATTTCACAATGAAATTTAGCTTGGTTTAGCGAACTTACTCGCATATAAAGATAAGTTTTATGAGTTTGCATCATCATCCATACATACATACATGCATGCATACATACATACATGCTTACATACATACATACATACATACATACATACATACATACATACATAGTTACATACATGCATACATTCATACATACATACATACATACATACATACATACATACATACATGTCATGCACACCAGAGCGAAGAAGATAGTGCTGAAGAAAATACTGGTGAAACGATAGGCTTCAAGGATTTGGTTCCAAGTGCCAGTGTGGTTCTGGCCGGTGTCATGCGAGATACTATCCGGCAGCAAAATCATTCCGACCACGCCTACCTCCGTGTCCAGGATGCACTTTCGCATTACTTACGTGCGAAATCTATTCCGGTGACAAATACGTTCCCATTGGCGAGGCGAACTTTGTTAACAATAAATTATGGTCATGTTTATAAAGCATATTACTCCCTATGCGACTAAATATTGTAATTCGTGCCTGTAAGTTGAATCGTGGGCTAGTGACATTACGATTATGCAAGTAATTTTAGGAGAAAACCTGATTATGAGGGACGAAGCGGAATTAAATTACAGTAAGATCGCATTCTATTTTTGGAATGGAAATTCCGCGTTGGAAAAGTTATGTGATTGATGTAGCCCATTTGTTTCACTAACAAATTTGTAAGGGGCAGGCCTATGTTAAAAATGTCCTTTAGGGGCCGTCCATAATTGACGTCACGCACCTAGGGGAGGGGGTCGGAAATTTGTGACGATGTGTGACGTGGGGGAGGGGGGTCAGCGAAGTGTGACGTCACATCAGGTCTGTGTAATTAAATTTAACAATTAACAACATTTTAAGTTTAAAATAACAGCACTAATTTTGAGTATTAAAATTTTCATACTTTTTTGATTATTTTAATGTATACGGGCACCATTATTAATAATTTTCTAATTATTTAAATATTTTTCACCATCAGATTTTTAAATACTTATTACAATGACAATAAATGTGACTTGAAACATGTTTTATTATCAAATGGAAATTTGGTTGTAGGGGGGTCAGAGCTTTGTGACGTCATTTTTCAAGGGGGTGTTACCTTTTGTGACGAAGTGTGACGAGGGGGGGGGGGTCAAAAATTGGCCAAAATAGCGTAACGTCATTTATGGACGGCCCCTTAGACTACGATACTTGATATCATTCCTGAGTCCGAACGTTGACAGCTAGTTATCCAAGGGGCGGAACGGGTTAAATCCATCAAAGTATTAGGGATCACCCTGAGCTCTGACCGTCGCATGTCCATGCTTATAGACAAAGTTCTGTCTTCTAGCTCCTCCTCTTTGTATGCGCTTAGCGGCTTAGGGTGTTGAGAGACCATGGTCTGTCTCCTGTTCTTCACGAGATTGCTATGGCAGCCACTATAGCTCACCTAATGTATGCCTCCCCAGCCTGGTGGGGTTTGCCAGTGTGAAGGACATGGACAGGTTGGAGCGAATTATAAACCGGATGAAACGTAGAGGCTTCCTCCTGTCTGCTGCCCCGATGCGTCTTATCTGGCTTTGGCCGCAGATGTCGGTCTGCTTCGTTCCATCTGCATTGAGCCATGCCATGTCCCTCGGGGAATTTTTCCTCCAAATAATAGACTTAATTACGTCCAAGGTCGCATAATTTCACACTTCCACCTAAGGATTTCCAGAACTCTATTCTGCGAGTCTTATTTAACGATGTAAAATTAGTTTTAAAAAATTCCCATAATATGTAGCCTAATTGTAACTCAGCTCCTAATTTTTATTCACCTGTGTTGCTTGTAACTAGTGGCGTCTGTGACGTAAATTAGAGTAAACTTGATATGTTGTAGGCCTATTAAACGAATAATAAATTATTATTGATTGCTGGATTGACTGACGCACGAACAATTTCCACTGTTATCTGTTAATGAATTAAGCGGATCCCATGCAGTTATGGGCACTAACTAATTTTTTAGTGAAACTATAACTAGTTTTCAATTAAAATAAAAAAGCTTTAACTAAAAGTTGGCAACTGATTTTTCAAAATAATATATAAGTTAACTAAACTACAAATATTTATTTAAACTTTTTCCAACTTTTTTACTAACTTCTTTCACACACATTTTCACAATAGGCGTATTTAGTGGGTGGTTTAACGGGTTCAAACCCCCCAAATAAGTTTAAAAAAATTATATGCTTTTACATGGGAAATACCCAAAAACCTTAGTTTTTGCGACCATCTCCAATGGAAAACGAAAACCCCGAAATCTTAAAACCCCTCCGAAATTTTTCCTGGCTACGCCCATGATTTTCACAATGACAAAGGTTAAGTGAACTGTAATAAAGCAGAGAGTCACTGAGTCAATGACAATTTCACTTTCAAACTATGTAATGTGTAGGACTACTAGGCTGATAGTCCTAGTGCAGTTTCACAAGAAAATCATGAAGAAAGTTGTTAATTGTGCAAAGCAACGCAGTTCACTTGACTTGAGAAATAAAACCAGTCACTATAATGACAATCAATGCAGAAGATAGTTGCTGATTTTGTTACTTAAACTTTCTAGCTAATAACTAACAAATATTAAACTTTTTAGTTAATAACTAAAAAATATTAGTTAAACTTTGGTTTTAACTAAACTATTTTATTTTAGTTAAGCATCTGCTTGAACTATTTTTTTTTAGTTCAACTAAAAGATTGCAACTTTTTAGTTATCTTTCGCAAATCACTGATCCTATGTAACAGGAGGTTTGTGGTTGTAGGTGTTGTAGCCTACAATCATAAAACATGAAAACTACTTCGTTAGTGTTGCAATAATTTTGCAGCTGATGTAGCACTCCCAAACATGTTTGTTTTGTCAATTGCTTTGAAACGGAGTCTTCCTAGTTTACCAAACACAGGTCCATCATTTATTTAAGTTTTGGGTTTTGTTGCTTGTTGAAGATGATCATTGTTACTAAGTCATAACACCTCTGAAAAGGAGCCCTGTTGAGTTTAGTAATATTTAAAGTTAAGTAAAAACATTAACAACAATGGAACAACTGGACAGCCTTTCATTACGAGTTGCCTCGGTCAACAGATCACATACCGGTACCACACTCAGGCTCAAACTCCATGTACTGTACAAAAATTACAGGCAAATGCAACACATAGAGTCAATGGCAATGTACAACACTTCACTTTTGTTATAAATCAGTCAAATATTAAAAACTCACAAGAACGTGCATTGTCAATGTTTCTGTTATTTACTAGTTGGCCCAAGAACGACCCAATATCATTACAGTTGTAATTAAGTTTGAAAATTAATATGCGAAACAAATGATTGGCTAGCAAATGGTTTAAAAGGCATCAGAAGACGAGAACCAAACTGCAGACAGCCTATGATTATCCAGATCTATCTGAAATCACTTGCAACAGACGACCATTTAACTTTGTTATGCAGTAATGCCACAACCAAGCAACGCTTGGCAATAGAAGAAATTATTTGCATGTATCAGAATCGCGATATGCATTACTGCTAGTTCAGAACAGAAGTCGGATTAAACATGCGAGTGTAGAACATAATTTCTAGAGAGTTCTTCAGCTTCATCACGTGTCAAACCACCAAATTGCTGAATGGCGAATATGACCGCCTGTAAAGAAAGCACGATACAAATAAACTGTTACCTGAGAAACATACATTTCAGTTAAATTTGCAGAAATTACGTGTTCCCGACCTTTCTGTATGCTGTCACCAGGACACAACTCAGTGACCACAAGTATTGTACTGCCTACAAGTATTATTGAAATACTGCTTAATTGCACAGCATTAGTATGATATGATAACTTGGTATGATAACTTCTTCACGCATTGTCATATTTGTTACCAGCATTATGCTATGAGTGCAATGCCAGTTATCTTTAACTATATTTCGTGATAAGTGATATGTCCTATGCTGTCAATCCAGGTGTGTTACAGGCCTCAATAAGAATAGTAACATGGTAAATAGAGGTAAAGATCGAATACCTCAGGAAAAAGGACATCAGTTATATATAGTAGATGTTTTGTGTGCTTTTGGCCAGTAAATTGCTTCACATAGGTACCCCTCGATCATCCTGGTAATAGCGTTCACCTAGAATGAGAAATCCACATACACAGCATAAATATAACCTCAGACATTGAACCAAAGTTGTCCAACTGCACGACAAATCAAGTATGCAATGTATAAACATGAGCTTCCACCCAAAAATTGAACAGCTACAACACAGTGCTTCCCAATCTTTTTTGGCTATGGAACCCTTTTCACCTCATTGGAACCCCGACCCAATCTGTTACACTGCTTGCCTTATGGCTTTATGCTGATCATGCCAAAAAGTGACGATTGAAGTAGCAAACGTTAAAGCAAACTGCCTGAAATCATTCTGTTCAATTCCACAACAGCATACTTTACTGTAAAGAATATAATTATTAAGCTGATAAGCACTTACCCATTCATTAACGTCATGTGTCATAGATGGCCATTAGTAGTGCAACGAAGTCTTGTCCTGTGTTCGCCTTGTTCCCTGACGAGCAGATTTGTCATGACATTCCCTAAGCACTCGTTCCACGTCGGACTTAGTTCCTTTGGCAGTGTAAAGTAACTCTCCACCTGTACAAATGTTGCAGGTACACAGAAAATTAAAAACTGTATGAAAAGAAATTAAGTCCTTAGAAATAATGTTTAGTACATGTGTGAGTTACGTTACCAAATTATTTTATATGGTCAGTTTAAAATGGAAATTGCAGTGATGAAAATAATTGCTTGCCTATATGGAAGTTGGATTGAAGAACATAATTCTTTGCTTAAATAGAGGCTGCATTGACTGAAAAATTGTTTCCATAAACAGTAGCTGCAGTGTATTGATGAATCTAGATATTTGCTTCAATAGAAGCTCGATTGATGGAAATAATTGTTTCCGATAGTAGAAGCTGGATTAATGAGAATAATTCTTTGCTTTAATAAAAGTTCGATTGAAGAAAAATAATTTTTTGCTTAATTAAATAGAAGTTGGATTGAAGCAATATTTTTCTGAAATAGAAGACGGGTGCTCATTTTAATTTCATGAGGCAGTTTTTTGTAAACGTTCAACCTACAAGGTTTGCTTTTAAATAAAAATTTGAAATTTCAGGGATCACTTGGTTCTCTTTCGAGATTCTGACCCATAGTATTTCGGGAGACGCAGCGTAGTTTACTTCGCAACGTAATCAGATTATACGTGCTTACCCTCGATTGCAAATTTCTTTGCCAAATTTCATATCGCTTTTTTCTCGTTCTCGCTTCTATTAGCTGCATATTTTCCGGTTTTTAAGTATCTTTCAACATCTTGAAACCGATCGACCTTAAATTTATCGGCCATGTTGTTGAAGAAAATAACTCGGATCATATTTGTCAATGAAAACGAGGCGCAAGGCATCCACGTTGCTATGTGACGTCATATGTCACGAGAACCAATTACAGAAGGTTTCGGAACGTTTTTGTTGCCGGATAATATTTCGCCCTACACCGGCATTCCCTTCCACGATAATTTCCTTCGCTTGTTTGCATGGAAAATGGTAATTTTTGGAATATTTTTCTGTTCTTTGTCTGAACTAAGGCACAAGTATACTGAATATGGGCCCCAACTCTTTCCATACAGCACTGTGATAGCAGCTACAACATTTGTGCTTGGTTATTTCACTTTAAGTAATCATAGCTGTGCTTGGTGGTGTTGGTGTGGATTATGTTATTGTTTGACCCCATATTTGCCAAGTGTTCCAATATTGGAACATAGGAACAAAATCAAAAATTACATGGAATTTCTTAAAATAAATAAAAAATTAAAGTGGCATGGCTATTCTAGCATCAAACTGTGTAACATAAATCAAAATGAAGCAAAAATAAAATTTGGGCAAAAACGGGTTAATCGTATATTTTGTTTATCCAAAAAGTACAAAATGTACGCAATAATATAAAATATCGCTAAGTATCGGTTCCTTTGTTAAAAATGATGTAATTTCGAGGTTCATTCACATAATGTACAACTAAATATACCATTCTGTACAGAATTGAATGCTGAATCCATTGGTATATTACAAGAAATTATATGTGAAACCAAACCCGAAATCCAGGGGTGGTGGTAACCACCCCCATGGTAGCCAACGTCACAAAAAAGCTTGGTAGCCCGAGGGTTAAGGGACTATTCTTCCTCTAGAAAAGATATTAGCAGAGCGGACAGTTACATAAGGCTATCTCAAACTTAAACCTATTTGACGAATCTATCAGCGATATAGTGGCTACTTGCTATTCGGTTCAACATAAACCTAAACGCACAATTTGAACACGTTTCCGTGTTTGCTTCTTCTATCTTTAAAATTTTATAAGCTTCATCATCTGTAGTTCATTTTGGTGCGGCTTCAGACAGCTCGTCCTCTTATGCAACCGGCTAGCTTTCCAATGTATCTCCAAGATATCATTGTCGTAAATAATTATGACGATTAAGACTAATGTATTAAGTTAGATTCCTGGTTCTCTTTTTGTCTTCTCGTCTAAATACCCCGTATTTAAAAAAACTGCAGCACATTTTTTATTTGTTTATTGAACAGAGCAGGTTTTAGGTTATAATTATGAAACAACAAGGACAGTGCAACAGTAACCAAGACACGTGTATGGCTTCTACCAAGCTTGACCCTCTCTCTTGCTAATTATTCATGGGTGTATTTGATACTTTATTAGGACTTAAATAATTATTGTAAAGTAATAACAATAATAATAACAATACCAAAATACTACCAATATCAACAATGACTTAGCAATGAAATTAATTTAAAAAAATTGAAGACTGGTAATGTAATACTAACAAGCTAAATGCACAGTATGGTACAGTTAGAAACAGATGAGCAGATATAAGTAGGCTATATTGGCCAAAAAAGCTACACATCAGCATTAGAATATTTTAGTGTAATAACTTCGAAACTTTGTTCTCTTCCTGCCTTCCCGTCTTAATATCCCATATTCAAAAAAAATGCATCAAGTGTGTGAAAATCTTTCGAAGCCATGCTGTGGGATAAATAGGCCTACTCTAAAACTTAACCAGCAATAAAATCACTAGTTCGGTTCAACGTAAACTTCTTACTTACTTCTGTAAACTGCATAAAGAGTAAATTTCTCGCCTCAATATAAACTCCTTGTTTATACAATGAGACGCATAATGATGACGTTACTATAATTGCCAGCGACTAGTCTACTAGGTAAAGTTGCAAATCTACTGTTTAAAAATTAATTCATGATTACCGTTGATTATATCAATCAGTTTTCACAATTTTCACTTTTCTGATTCAGTAGGCTACACTGTTTTAACAATATTAATATCAATGTAAAGTCTCACAACTAAAGTCTCTCGTGTATTGTAATAACGATAGCCATCGTTAATTTTTACTTACTAAGTCACAGTGTCTGCGCTGACGTAACGTAACGGAGTAAAAAGTGTTTGTCAGTGCGATATTTTGTGAACAGAATATGATTGTGAATTGGTGCCGTAAATTCACCGTGAATTTTACAATTTTTTAAAAGTAGGCCGTGATTTGTTTTCACTTTTTGACCGTGATTTTAGTCTAGCCCTACTGATTACCGTCGATTATATCAATCAGTTTTCACAATTTTCAACTGCCTTTTCCGTTTCAGAACAATCTTTGATTATAATAAATATCAGTGTAACGTCTCAAAACTATACAGTAGGCCTACAATACAATACAAATTGTAGGTACTTGTCATTTAATTCATCCGATTTAATTTTGTTATCTACCTTGCCTGTTAATTCGCCCAAATGATGACGACACTAGCCCTAATAATTGTGACCCTAACCGACCGTCACAACGTCTAACCTAATCCTAACCGACTCAAACCATAACCCTGACCCTAACCGAGCGTCACAACGTCTAACCTGACCCTAACCCCTAACCATGACCCTAACCGAACGTCACAACGCCTAACCTTACCCTAAACTTGACTAACCGAACGTCACAACGTCTAACCTGACCCTAACCCTGACCATAACCGAGCATCACAGCCCCTAACCTGACCATAACTGACTCTAACCCTGACCCTAACCGACCGTCACAATGCTTAACCTTACCCTAACCGACCATCATGAAGCCAAAGTTCGTAAGTTGAAAGCTTTCGATACGAACTCTGATTCGTTTCAAACTTGTAGGCTATTCATACGAATCGAGCATGTGACGCTTCGTTCCGTTATGACGTTTGTTGCGTTCCTTTGCCGGTCACGTTAGGCCTCGTGAGGATTGGTTAGGGTCAGGTTAGGCGTTGTGACGGTCAGTTATGGTCCGGGTTAGTGTCGTCATCAGATATCTTTTGAGCACCAGGTTAATTTCACTTGAAATTACACCCATCTGAATTGATGTGCATTGCAGACTGTTTCTGAACTTCGGTTTATGAGAATCGTTATGATTAGAAGAACGATAAAGACAATGACACCAAAATTGGTAAGACACATATCAAAAGATTCAGTTACACACTTAAAAAATTCCTTAAGTACTATTGACTGGACACCAGTCCATGACTTGTGTGCTGAAAATAAAACTACCTTGTCCTACACTACATTCATGCAAATATTCAAATCTGCATATGATGAAGCCTGTCCAGTGTCACTTCAAAAAACATCTAAAAGGAACTCTCCTGTTCAACCATGGATGACCAAAGGACTCCTGACTTCAACTAAAAAAAAAGAAAAATTATATATAAAATACGTAAAAAACCCCACGACTCAGAACAAAATTATCTTTACTAACTATAGGAACAAATATAAGATACTGAGACTAAAAACTGAAGAATTGTACTACACAAACGAATTTATTAAATATAGCAACGACATTAAAAAACTTGGCAGGTGATAAGAAAGATAGTCAAAACTGAAAGTAGAGATTCAATGATCAAGGAACTATCTATAGACGGGAAAATGACATCCAACCCGGAACTGATGGCGGATAAATTCAACACCTACTTCACTGGATTAGCTGAAACTTTATCTGGGAAAATACCCCCGTCTGAAAAAACCTTTAAAGATTACCTACCTGCTTCTTCACTAAACTCTTTTGCTCTGCTTCCTACTTCACCTCAGGAGTTAATGATGATAAATAAGTCTTTAAAAGTTACCCACAGTTCTGGCATTGATGACATTAATCCATATATAGCGTCACAGGTAATGGATATCTTATCTGACCCGCTAACTAGTATTATAAACTCCTCACTAACAAATGGAGAGATCCCTCTAGAACTGAAAATGGCCAAAGTGACACCTATCTACAAACAGGGTGTCAAGACCGAGGTATCCAACTACAGACCCATTTCAGTTCTCCCATTCATCTCTAAGTTATTTGAAAGAGTCATGTATGATCGCTTGTTCTCGTATATTAAACAGAAGAATCTCCTTTATGCACTCCAACATGGCTTTCAACCGGCTCATTCAACTTCGATGTCTTTGCTGGACATTCAGGACAAAATCTCAGAGGCAATGGATAAAAACGAATATTCCTTGGGCATTTTCTTAGATCTTGCCAAAGCTTTCGATACCGTGGACCACAGAATCCTCCTAGCAAAATTAGAACACTACGGTATCAGAAATCGAGCACTTGACTGGTTTAGGAGCTATTTAACTGATCGCCAACAACAGGTCCTATGTAATAACTGTCTGTCCAAACGCCTACCCATAAGTTATGGTGTTCCCCAAGGTTCCATACTTGGGCCCCTCTTGTTTATTATATTTATCAATGATCTTCCTAATTCCACGTCACTGCTACACTTTATCCTATTTGCTGACGACACAAATGTCTTCCTGTCTAATTCCTCATATGAGCAGCTTTTTAGAACTGCAAATATCGAACTAAAATCAGTAAGCGACTGGTTTAGGGCCAATAAGCTCTCCTTAAATTTATCCAAATCAAACCTAATCCTATTTAGATCAAATAAAAAACAACCTCCACTAACTCCTAATGACTTGATCATTGATGATAAAACTATCCCCCAGGTCACTTCAACCAAATTTCTCGTAGTTTACATCGACCAGCATTTAAAATGGAAAGTCCACATTGAGGAAATTAATAAAAAAATCACTAAAAATATCGGTATACTAAAAAGAATCTCACATGTAATACCCTCTCATATATTACTTAACCTGTACTTCACCCTTATTTACCCCTATTTAACCTACTGTAACATTATTTGGACCTCCACATACATTACTAACTTAAACAGCCTCATAATCTCCCAAAAAAAAGCAATACGTGTTGTAACTAAATCCCCTGTAAATTCACACACTAAACCTCTATTTGCTCAATATAACTTGTGAAACATTATTCAACTCAGATTCATGCAGACGTGTGAATTCATGTACAAGTACCATAACAATCTCCTTCCTCCCTCATTCTCTCTCTATTTTAACCAAGTTCCACATAATATTTGTATGAGATCCAAGCATGACTATAGAAGTATATATGCTAGAACGAACACAAGGAAAATGTCTATTAGGTTCCAGGGACCGCTCTCGTGGAACAGTCTTCCGCTCAGTATCAGATCTTCGCCATGCCACAGTCACTTCAGGTACTCGTTACGTGCGCATGCAGCAGAGTTCATAGCTTAGTTTTTTTAGTTAAGATGTAGTTTATAGTTTGATCCAAATCGTTGTTTTCAACTTACATTGATTCCGCCATCGGTTGCCCTCCTACTCCTGAACAACAGGCTCCCTCTCAGCGGGACTTGGTCCCTTTCGGGTGCCTATTGTTCCCAGTGACAACAGCATGCAACTGGGACTTAAAAATACCTGTAATCAATACTTCTACGTTACATTATTATTTGTTTCTTCACTATACTACATTTGATTGCTTGATTTGTCTTGTTTTTGTTGTTTGTTGTTTGGGATCAATAAAATGAATTGAATTGAATTGAATATATCGCTATCACTGTTTTAAGTCTTTCGTACAATCCGGTCTCTCTTTCCCTCTGCCATTCCCTTCTCCCTCTCCTATCAAACCCATTCCCATATGCGACTTTAGTATGCTTTATCCGCCAATTTAAAGTCACTCGCAGATAACAAAGTAGCGTATACATGTTTATAAATATTCTGTTTCACAACTGTTAATCTGTCAACAACACAGAGACCACCATAATACAGCTAAACAGCAATCCCTCTACTCGTGAATTTATTGGAATGTAACGATACTTCATACCAAAATAGCGATAGTCAAAAGTGGTGGTGATCGGACATAATATATATACTGTTTATATGGTTGCCTTCTTAACCTAGGCTAGCATGTTTGTTGGAAGGAGTAATGTATGACAGCTGGTTAAATAAAGAAAACACTAAATTATTCACTTACTTAATTGGAGATAATGGATCTTAAAGCGGAAAATTACGGAGTCGAGATCAATATAGGCGCAAAAATCGAGACAACAGCAGATCATAATCATCATACACTCAGACTCTAGTTTAATCCTCCGCAATTATTGTCCTCTACTATTCCGTGTAGCAGTTCCTGTAGTACGAGATTTAAACTTAAGAGGCAGCACTGAATCAACGCCTTTTAATTAAAGTAAAGACCAGATAGTAGCATGCAAACGAATCAAAAATTCAGTGTGCGAAGACTATTTCAGAGAGTGCTATTGTTTTGCAAATTGATATCGTTTCTTATTGTACCAACCTTGGCAACCTGGTGTAATTTGATTCTCTCGTATAACATGTCATTTATATTACGAGTAGGTCTATGGTGTTTTTTAGGTTAATAACATGAATGAATAAATGCAAGAGAAAAGTAAAAATGGTGTTTGCGATTTCTACTGAATGCTTAGTGAGCTTCGTACTGAAAAAGTCAGGCAAAGAGCAACACACGGAAATATAGAAAATCGCCAACTAGGCCTTTGTCAAAAACCAGTCGTGCTGGTTAGTCATACGAAAGAGAACAACCAAAGCGACTGCAAAGCAAATATACAGGAATGCGAGTTTTGCACACAGATATTTACGCAAAACATTAACATACAGAAGCACATGAGAATCCATATTCGGGGAAAAGCACACCTTTCCCTGGTATATGAGAAAACATTCGCATACTCTTCGAGTCTGAAAATGCAGGCTAGAACCCATACTGGAGAGAAACCGTTTCAGTGCGAATTATGTAAACAAATATTTTCTCGTTCTTACTTTCTACAGAACCATATTAGAACCCATACTGGAGAGAAGCCTCATCAATGTCAGATATGTCAAAAACGGTTTTCTCAGTGTTCCAGTCTAACACGTCACGAAGTTATCCATACTGGAGTCAGGCCGCACCAATGCAAAATATGTCAGAAACGTTATTCTCTCTATTCAACTTTAACAGTTCATTCGAGAATTCATACCGGAGAGAAATCTTACCAATGCCATATATGTAACAAACGCTTTTCTCGGATTTCCAGTCTAACATGTCATACAAGAATCCACACTGGAGAGATGCCTTACCAGTGCCAAGTATGTGAAAAGCGTTTTTCCCTGTCGCCAAATCTAGTACGTCATGCCAGAACTCATTCCGGGGTGGAATCGTACAAGTGCCAGTTATGTGAACTTAAAACTAAGTATAAAGATCATCTAAAGCGTCATATGAGAATACATACTGGAGAGAAACCATACCTTTGCCAGGTATGTCAGAAAACATTCTCAAATTCTTCAGGTCTGAAAAGTCATGAAAAAACCCACTCTGAAGAGAAACCATTTCTGTGTATTGCTTGTAAAGAAATATTTTCCACATCTTCAAGTTTACAAAGACATGTTAAAATCCATACTGGAGAGAGACCATATCAATGTCAGATATGTAAACAAAGTTATTCCCGATCTTCTCATCTGCGAGATCATGTTCGAACCCATACTGGAGAGAGACCATACCAATGCCAGACATGTCAAAAACGGTTTATCCACTCTTCTAATCTCAAACGTCATGCAAGAATTAGTCATTCTGGAGAGAAACCATGCATTTGCCTGGTATGTCAGAAAACATTCACAGACATATCAGGTCTGAAAAGTCATGAAAAAACGCACTCTGAAGAGAAACCATTTCTGTGTATTCTTTGTAATAAACTTTTTTCCACATCTTCATCGCTACGAAGTCATGTTAAAATCCATACCGGAGAGAGGTCATACCAATGTCAGATATGTAAATATGGTTGTTACAAATCTTCTCAACTGCGAAATCATGTTCGAATCCATACCGGAGAAAAACCATACCAGTGCCAGACATGTCAAAAACGTTTTATCCAATCTTCTCATTTCAAAAGTCATGCAAAAATTCATACTGGAGAGAAACCATACCACTGCCAATTATGTGAGTATAAAACTAATAGGAGTGGTAATCTAAAGAGTCACACGAGAACACATACTGGAGAGAAACCATACCTTTGCCAGATATGCCAGAAAACGTTCTCAGACTCATCAGGTCTGAAGCATCATGAAAAATCCACTCGGTGTTTGGCTCAAGTTTGTAAAATCAGTTTATAAAGATCACAGTCTGAAAAGTAAGTTGGAATCATACTTCAGAACAGCCATGCAAATTCCAGCTATACCATAGTTAAATCTTACACGATTATGTAAGGAATGTTGAGGATACATATTCCTGCACTTCGTCAGAAATTCATGAATTGACTCCAAATGGAGAAAATTATATTGCGATTTTTTTCGTTATCTTTCAGTGTACAGAGAGACTAAACTCTCCATCAGAAATTGCCTTACATAATTATTTTGAAGCCATATACGTTTTCCAACAGCAGTGGTTCACAAAGAAGAAAAATGGAAGTGTGGAGCTGCTCGATCTTTGATGATCCGAACGATCGAATAATCCATAGGCCAATCAGTTTTGTTTTACCAGTTTTGCTTTTAAAATTAAGAGCTTTAATACAGATCAACTGACCATTCCTGTAGGACTGGAAAGACTCACGGATCCTACTTTTTATTTGCGTTTAAAAAAATCATATTAGTTCAGTTTCGTAGACACATCACGCATGTGTAGGCCTATAGTTAGGCACTTTACATTTGGAATTGCCTTTACCATTAAACAGCTGGTAGGCCTGCTTCATATAATTTACTGTAGCTTTTTTGCGTTGTTTTCACTGAATATAGTCTTACTTGTAATCGTACAAGTAATCGTAGGCTACTTTCACGCTGTTTCTGCTCCTAGGAAGCAGTCGAAAACCTATTGCTACCATTATCTCGAGCATAATCAGTGATGATGGTAGGACTAATTATGCTGTTGAGGTTGAAATGTCTTAGCAAATAAAGTTTTTCGATCTTTATTTGACATAGTTGACAAGTAACGACTCTTTTATATGTAACATCCACGAACAGCTGAGAGTGGAAGATACATCTTGTCCTAGAGGGATATGTCCGGGGGGAAATGTCTATCCATTAATCCATCCATCCATCCATCCATCCATCCATCCATCCATCCATCCATAATTATATCCATTCATCCATCCATTCATCGATCCATTAACCATCCATCCATCCATCCATCCGTCAATCAATCGTCCATATATCCCTTAACCATTCCTCGATCCCTCCTTCCGTTTTCTATCTTTCCATAAATCCATGCATCAATGTCGACGCTTTCTTGACAGTAGAAAACCTGATGGTACCAGTCCCTACCCTGAATAGAGTATGAGCTCGTTAAACAGCAAATACATGTACCTACGAAAAGCTGCAAGTGATACCGATTTAATTTCTTATTTTTTATACATTTTAAAATCGATTGGGTGTCTTAAAAGAATACAAATAAATTTGGAATCAGATTCCAGATACATCCTCTGACGTCTATGTTTTCTTATAGTAAACTTATTCACTTTTAAAAGGTGTCTAAAATTAGCTAGTGAAATCGGTATCAACAGACGCTTGCTGCATTTGATAGGTATCTCCTTTTTATAACGCTGGGTCATAATAAATGCAATAAATAAATGTTAATTTATGCCAGTTCCAAGCTCGAGTAAAGGAGGAGGGCGACGCTAATCGTTTTGTAATGACACAGTGTCGTTAAACAACAGCTAAACAATCAACCTACTAAATGGACCAATCTAATCCTCGATCTTCTATAGCGCCAATGTCATTAAGCTCAAGTCATAGGTTAATAGTCGCTTCTAAAAAAAATGTTGTGCCAGTCAAGTTCCAGGGTTAGTTCGGTCTAAAGAGAAGATGGGAGTCAGAGAAGACGGGAAGCAGTCTACGGGAGATATGAGTCTGGAAAATGGTGAGTTTTTAGTTGAGGAATGGAGGCCTGAACAGACTTTACATAGGGAACTTTGCGGGAAGAGAGTTCACCATTTATGCCTGGGACATTGCGAAAACGACGCTTTGCAAATCATTAGATTTATCTTTAAAAGTGATTTGCAACTTCCAACGTCATAACAAATTTTGCTGTTGAACAGACATTGTGAGGTCACATGACGCTATTGAATGCTCTTCTTCATACGGATTAGATTAAATTCGAATAAAATAGTCTTCTTGAGGGAATTTCGATGCCAAAGGATGTCTTTGGACAACGAATGCCAATATTAAAAGCAATATCTGTAACACCTTTTTATCTTGAAATAACATTTTATATAAGTTGTCATAGCATAATTATTTTAAACGCTGTAGGCCCTAATATGCCAAAAAATAATCTTTGTCGTCGGAGTCGGCGGAAACGGCCTATGTTGCTGCCGTTAAACTGTGGATCCATCTAAATTTAATCATTTGAAAAATCCTCCACTATAGCCACAAGATGTCGTTACAAAATGAACGCATACAGTATTAACGAAATTTAGGACGATTTAAGACACTTTTACATGAAATTCCATGAATAATAAATATGCAGGCAGTATCAAAATTTTTAAATACTCTGGAAGTGACAGTCCCAAGCCTGGACAAAGGAGGATGGTGACACTAATCATCGTTGCTATGAAACAGTGCAGTTAAACAGTAACTAACCAAAATTTAATATAAATAGCCTACTTCTAAATTGTCGTTAACGGCTTTTCATGCCATACGACGTGGTCAAATTTGAGAGAGAAAAAACCACTAAGATACATTAATACAACTTTGTGAAATATATTATTGTAAACTGGTTGCTAAGGCCCAGCGGGCACAACATGTTGTTAGCCAATGGCTGTTGATAGAAAAGTCGGATAGTTTTTGAATAATTATTTAGATTCGGTTAGTTGCTATTTTACGACACTGTAGTAGAAGAGACAACTAATGGCGCACTCCACTTTTCTCCAGGCTTGGGATTGGCACTGCCACAAGTAGGAATAATTATTTTATTGGATGGATCCACAGTTTAACGGCAGCTTATGACAACATAGGCCGTTGCCGCCGACAAAGATTAGTTTTTGCATACTACAGCTCTTGATTATGATTTGTTGAAGTTAGTCATTGAATTAATACTGCTGCTTATATCGTAAATAAAGGAGTTTAAAACATATTTTAAACTATTTTATACAGTGTCCTCAGCCGTATGATCAGATGTTCGTTAACATCGACCTATACAGCGAAGCTTGTCGATCTGCATTCAGAATTATTTCTCACTGACTTTTAGAATATCTATTCTTATTCTCGCTATTAATTAAATTAAATTTTAATTATTTATCATTATTTAAAATGATTTGACATCGAAGAAAATGTAATCCCTAAAAAAATACAGAATTTTGTTTTCTGCTGTTGTTAATTACTATTTGTATGTATTTGTGTATCGACACAGTATAAATATAATAAAGCCCCAAAAGCGATAATAATTGATTAGTGGTCAATTATTATTAATTATTGTAAGCTAGGTCTACATGTAAATTAATAACCGTCAATAAAGACAACGTCAATGGCTTATTTGCATAGCTATTCGTACGTAACTTGGCTGATCATTTGACAATGTGAAACAAAATCCAGTTTCCACGACTCATTCATTATGATTATTCCATAACAATTATAATTTTAATTTTGAACAAATTTGTGTTCGTTGCTTTCGAGTTTACTGGTGCGGCGGCCTTCTGCTTCAAGAGTAGGCCTAATTATTTCCTCGGTGGCCAACGGTGTCAGATAGGTTGGACAACTGCACTGGTATAGCTCGCTACTGTGTGATAGCTAGATACATTCGAGAGGAACCTGAACCAGTTCTTTGAATGAAGTCATGGGCGGAGTTTATCAGGGGCTAGGGGGCTAAGCCCCCCCCCCCACTTAATTGACCATGCGTTATTAAGGTATAGTGATATAGTTTAAAACACGGAATATCCTAACACTTTACCATATCTCATGAAATAGCCATCCCATCTGCACATGTGACTTTGGTCCCAAGGCATAGCAGCCACAAGAAGTCAGAGGACTGTTAAAACTGCGTCATAAATTCGAGACCATCGTCAATTGCTTCTGGCTATACACTTGACAACCTGAATGATGATTCAGCATGCGCCAGCAATGCACGCAAAGAACCAATGCATTCACCCTGGTTCAATCAGCTGTGTCTGCCTGTTTGTGATACATTAATTGGCCAGTTGGAGTTCCGTTTCGACAAGGACAGTTTGATCATGGCCAAATCCGTTGATGCAGTGTTGCAATGCGATAACGATGGAACCAAGGGGCTCTTTGACAAATACGCCGGCATCCTTAACATCAATCCGCCAGGTCTGGCATCCGAAATAGAATTGTTTTCAAGCATGGAAAACGAAAATACCTTTGATGTAATTAAGAAGGAAATGACTGAAGATGTTTATCCTCACTATTAGGTCTGCAGTTAATGTATGGTGGGTTCAGCAACCGCTGAGAAAAGTTTTTCAGCGTTGCGATGCACAAGAAACTGGTTGCGATGAACCATGGGAGAGGAACGATTTTCTTTGCTGGCTCTTCTGAACGTTGAATGTGATCTGACGGCTGCCTTAATCCCCGAAGACATGATTATCATGCATGCAAAATAGACACTTACAGCTGCGTTAGCATATGTACAGTCGACTATTCGCCTTTTTGGTGTAAGGCATTATGTATTTTTTAAGCAGTAAATCCTTCCAAATCTTCTCACCAGAAGGCCAAAATTAGTACAAAGTATGCTCAAAATATATGTGGCGGCTGGGGCTTCGCTCCACACCCCGACTGAGGGGTTCAAATCGCCCCAAAACACCTCCGTTTGAAAGGGGGGCCGCTTTCCGGCGGGGAAGGGGAGGGGAGGTGAAGGTATGTTTTAGCCCCCCACCCCCATGAACTAAAACCAAACTCCGCCCGTGAATGAAGTGCTTACTGCTGACAGTCATTGACGACAGACGAAGTCGCAATAATGATTATTTAGTTTGTGTTACTTTCATGATTTACTCAGCTCACTGTCAGTTTTAAAATAATGAGCTTTATACAAACACGCAATTGTTTATCTGAATCAATTGATGGGTGTCATTTTGCTTGATATTTTGCAGACGATTCTCAAATAGGTACAAACTATTTACATTGTGCATCATATTGTTTTGAACTAATTTTCAGAGCGAAACCAAGGCTGGGAGAAAACCGTCGGCGATGCCATTCAGGAAGCGTTTCGAACGGATGGAAACGGTGATACCTTTGTGCCAAGGGAAGTGAAAGACGCCAAGGGTTAAACCTTAGAAACCACGTGAGTACTTCACAGTATTTAATACAATTTGTGCATCATGTAGTTTCAACTGCTGGCTCTCATTAATTGACGAAAGCGTTTCCAATGAGCAGATTCTCTGCAGACGGTAGTGCCAGCATTTGTCATAAACATAATCCGAAATGCTTCCAGAAACAAAGAACCAATATTGTTTGTGACGCTGGGTGACGATTGAAAATCTAATGAATAGCCACAAATAGACGCTGCTCAGTGCAATAGCATCAACAGAGGCAAGACAGATAGCGATTGAAGAACTACGAGTAGATAATTTCTATAACCTCTAGAGACAATGCTTTAAGAATGGACTGAGCGACTTCATTTGGTTAGAATCAGCATAGGACGGCGTCTGGCCAGTTCTCTCCCTCACCATCTGATCTTCCCACTGACATTGTACAGTCAGCGTACTCACTATAGCTGAGTTAGTTATGGAAAGATGTAAGTAAGCCTTCGTTTAGGACTTTAGGTGGTCTTTAAATCCATCTGCCTATTTTATTTTATGACTTTTGGTAGTTCCCATTAGTTAAAATATTATTGAACTTGAGGGGTTCGGTGACATGGATTTCTCTTGGGGTTCGGGTCCCTTGAAAAGGTTAAGAACCACTGTTTAGGTGGTCTTTAAATCCATCTGATATGACCAGGGAACGATCGTAATTGAAGAGTCCAAATTTCTAAAGCGCTACTCTAAAGCGCTGGGCATCAGCTTATTCACGAGCGTTGTGTCGTATCAAATGGGACGTCCGGAGAGCGATGTTCAGTGGAGGTTCGAGTCCGGTTGCCAGAGACACAACAGCTAATCACCGGATTCTGTTACATGCTGCACCTTTAATATCTATTTCTTTATTTCTTTTATTTAATGACACTTGATGGGATGCCTAAACGAATCATTATATATCGCATAGTAGGCCCTAAATTTCTCTATTTATTGCGCCATGGAAAGGGTTTTAAAGGTGTCTAAAGACATCCGTCATAATAATGCTAGAGTTTAACACAGAGTTAGCGTTGATCTTCTTTCACGATGCTAGAGGACCAATCCACTTTTCCTATCTTTTAACGACTTCCATAGCGCCCTATAATAATGGCGAAGTCATGAGGTGATGGTCGCTACTGAGCTAAATCGGTTTTGCAGTCTTCTGTTTAACGACACAATGTCATAGTGAAAGTGCTGGTGATTAGGGTCGCCCCTCCTTTTCCCATATGCCTAGGTCTGGCACCACCCGAAGATGTGTTGCTTAGTGGTTTTTTAACGACACAGATTCATTGCAGAGGTGTTTAACCTAACCCTCTTTCTCTAATTATGCCTGGGACTGGTACTACCAGATAACGTGCGGTGGCGGAATAGGGAATATATATAGGCCTTTTTAAGAAACTATAATTATGCATAGTTTGGTTGGCATCATAGAGATGTATAATATATAAATATATCACTAGAGCACGCATCCGCCATTTTTGTTGAAGCCTGTGACCCTTTGGCCGCTCAACGGGTAACCATAACGGCCTTGACCCAGTGGCCGCTCAAAATGGCGACGCTATCGAAAGTTAAATTGTGTAGTGTGTGGATGTAGCAACTTATTAAAGCCAGAAAACGAGGCCGCTGGAATATTATTTAATCGATAAGTTGTTATTTTGTGGTTTGTACTTTTTGCAAGTCGTAAGCTTTTAAAAGAAATTAAACAGTCTCGCTTAAGCTTGACTGCGTCCATGAATTTCAACCAATCAAAACGCGTCATTTCAATTTAAATTAACTGCGGAGCTCTCGATAAGGTGTTATTATATTTATGGTTGTGGCTTCAAAAATGTGCGAAGGGAATATACGTCATGTTCCCTCCAGCGATGATAATAATATCTCATTGGTTGGCATGCTATAATTATTGGTGATTTACGACACTGTGATAACAAAGGTGATATACGTGGCATTTTATTACAGAACATTTTTACGTCTACGGCCTTTGAAGCCACAGGATATCGTAAAACAATGGATTGCTACTATTTACCACTTTCGCGAAGAGGCGAAACTTAGACACCTTTCAATCGTTTATTCAACGCTGTATATTAGTCAGTTTCGTCTAATCGCTAATTATTAGCATCACTCTACTCGCCTCTCATATCGATGTCATTAACATCATCAATTTGTAAAATGATAGCAACAAATATAAAGAAAACAAACTTCAGTGGCTTAATTGTCAAATAAAAACTAACTTTAATATCAGAAAAGGTTTAGAAAGCATAGACACTGCTATCAGTTTGAGCAGAAAAAGAAGAGTTTTTTCAGGGAGATTTATTTATTTAGCCTTCGACAGAGCGCAGTCTCCCCAGATCAGCGAAATTATCTTCAGGCGCTAGAGGTCGTTTCACATCCAAGCAGAAACATAACCATTAAGAAAGAAGCCTAAAAATCTTTACAGTTTCACGCAAATATTGTGAACTTCTGCAAGACGATAGGTTTTTATCTACGCCAATTATAGTAATCTGGCAGTGTTTGTCCAAAGCTCGCAGAAAACAGGAGGGCGACGCTAATCATCTGGTAAACAAAATTCCGGTTGTTTCTGTTATAAATATTTCGAAACCATTTTGTAATACGCCATTCCTGAATATTTTTAATGATTCTCTTTATTTAATAATAATTTATATAAGGCTACTTGCAAACATTACACCATTGTCTGCAAATAATGAAAGTTCTAGATAGTTCCAGTGTCGATATTAATTACGACAAGTAAGGACATCAGAGCTGAAATGAAAGAACCATGGGGCGCTTCATTTTCATGTTTAAATTTCTCTAAAAATCCTGAATCCACTTTAACTTACTGGTGAGGACTTTACAGATTTAACTAAGCATACTTCTTTTTATTCAAATATTTTCTAATAATTATGTTCAGAAGTGTTCGCACATGAAGCACATCACAATGCCTATGCTCGTTCAAAATCTAGAAAGATTATCAAAACACTTTTATATTTAAAACAAAATTAAATAAGCTCGGTGATCTTATGCTTTTCAAAACCTGTTTTGTATTAAGTTATGATATTTTTCGTTTCAGAATAGACCTACTATAGAACTTTATGTTAATGATATCGATCTATGGTGACTATAATAAGGAACAAATTAGCAAATGGACGAAACTGATGAATATATATATATAGCGTGCGGAAAATCTATTTAAAGGTGTGTAAGCTTGACATCTGCATAAATAGTAGTAATCCACTGATTAACGACATACTATGGCTACGAACGTCGTTGACGTAAAAATATTCCGCCAGGAAAACGTTGTGTATCAAATGAATGTTCCGCCAGGGTCCGTACTCTGGTATTGAAAGTCGCAAGCGTGGCCAAAGGAGGAGGGCAACGACAATCATCTAATTTACGTCCATCAATCCACACATCCATCAATCCCTCGATTCCTTCCTCCATATCTCTTTCTATCCATCCATCATCCATTCAAACCCATTCACTGGATGGATGAGTGGATGGACGTTTAAACTAACGAGCGATCGAACGAAGACATAAAGGAAGACGTACATAATTCATAGCATGTTTAATATCATGCTGGGATTAATACGTTAATATAAAACTTATACATTAATATATGCTAATAAATGTCAATATATGTTAATACATTAATATTATTTTAATGCATTCATGAATGCATTGTTTTATCAACAGAATAAGTTTGTTTTGATTATCTACTCATCAAGATATTATTTCATCTAATGAAATTTGGCGTCATGACCCCTGGTTTAAAAAAGAAATGACTTTGGTTGATTTGTGAAGTCTTCAAAACGCTGTTTGGCCCCAGTGAGGTTTAAACTCAGACCCCTATCGGATGATCCCAACAGTGACTAAGACTAAGGCGGGTGATCGGTCCTTTATGGTCGCTGGTCAGCGTTCCTGCAACTATCCAGGAAGCCAGAAGCCTTTCTTCTTTTAAAAATCAGTTAAAAGTTTACTTGCTGCTTAATCCTGAACATTAGAATCTGCGCTGAGAGTGAAGCATCCAAGAAAGCAGCTTGCGACTTACGATGCTATATGTATCGTCATATTTACAATTACAATTACAATTGCAATTACAACTCTCGACACAGCATTTATTAGACACCCTTAAATCGTAGCAAAGCGCAGAAAAAATAACTTTTCCGTTTAATCATTGGACAACAGTGATTATGCTCAACTGTCGAGAATTTGCAACTGAAATTTATTAGACACCTTTAAATCGTATAATAACGCAGCAATAAATAACCTCGTTTATCGTTAACCAATCAATCAATTGTCGAGATTGACCAAATCTAAAACTGATTAACAACCGCGTGATATAAGCTTATGTCGAGAAGCAATGAACAATGTTAAAAAAAACTAACAATGAGTAAATTGAAACGGAATTCTTTCCTCTCGTCCTCAACAGCTTTCGATGCCTTAACAGTCGTTAAACTGTTCGAAGAAAACGAAGACACCTTAAATCGTTATCATTTGCGATATTTACCCCTCATTTTCGCATTCCGCCACTACTCGTAATCTGGTAGTGCCAGTCCGAAACAAAGATTAAAGAGGAGGGCGACGCTAATGATCTTTGTTATCACACAGTGTTGTTAAACTGAAGCTGCTACTCGGGTAGTGCCAGTCTCAAGCCTGTAGAAAGGAGGACAGCAACGTTAAACAAAATATTCTGGGTGTTGAGCTTACAGCGAAATTTGGGTTCTCCAGTCACATTAAACGTTTGACCATAAAAGCAAGGCAGTCCTTTTATGCACTTCGGATCCTGAGGTCGCATGGGCTTTCGGGGGACAGTTGTTTTGATGTTGTTCGTGCCACTACAGTTGGTATGATGCTGTATTGCTCGCCTGTTTGGTGGGGCTTTGCGAGAGTGCAGGAACGGGAGGCCCTTGAGGGAATTATCCGAAGGTTGGTACGCCAGAAGTACTTACCTCCATCTTCTCCCTCTTTTGAGACTCTCTGCAGCAATGCGGATACTAGACTCTTTGCCTGTATTCTGCACAATCCTTGTCATGTATTGCATAAATTGTTACCGCCGATCAAGCAATCGCGCTACTCCCTGCGGCCACGGTCCCATAACCGTGAGCTTCCCATGTTTGACAACCTGTCTCAGAAATGCTTCCTTGCCAGGATGCTATACAAATAAACTATGTTTTCCCTAGATCTGGCTATTTAAACCCTTCATTTTACCCTATGACTAGCTCTAGCTCTTCTTCCTCTGTACAATAAAGCCTCTCATTCAATTCTTTGGTTGTATATATAAATTTTTGTTTATTTGTTTGAATGTATTAATCTTGTTAATCTTGCTATGTACAGTGCTGTGCGTTTGCTAGTGCTTCTCAATAAAGGAAATACTTACTTACTTACTTACTTACTTCTTTTAACTTTTATATTCACCTTATAAGTTTAAGACGTAGAAAAAGTATACATATGCATCGTGAAATGCCTGTTATTGCCACCTAACACTAATACTAATCTTCGTTTAATTTTTTTTCAAACTGACACAACTCAGTATCATTACAATTCATAATATGAACGGATGATCACAAGTTATCACAGTTATTAACTGTTCAGCGGCCAAGCAAGGCGCCCATCACGTCCTACTGCTAATTTTACCAACGCCATTTGGCGAATGAAAGACTGAGTCGACCTGTGTCGTCCTCGTCATCCTCGTCATCTTCATCATCATCATCATCATCATCATCATCATCATCATCATCATCATCATCATCATCATCATCATCAAAACAATAACCCAATGTTCTTCACTCTTTTTTCTTTTAACTCCGCCATTGTCTGTTCTGTGAAGATGCCAGTCCCAAGACTGAGAAGGGCGACGCTAATGATTTTTGTTATCACACAGTGTCATAAAACATAAACAGATACTATATTACTAATTTACTCCGCCGCTGTTAGTACTCTGAAATTGCCAGTCCCGATCATGGAGAAACGAGGAGGGCGATTCTAATTATCTTTGTTATGACAAAGTGTTGTTAAACATCAATTGTCCAACCAACCAGAATAAGCAATGAGGATTGAGCTTTCCATATAACGGTCATACGACATCTTTAAATTGTTGACATCCTAATATCGCGTGGATGTGATGAGATCGACGTCAACGTTACTTAAAAAATCATTGGAAATAAAACGATATCCTTACACACCTCAAAAACGGTTGCAAGTAATGTTATAAATACAGCATACGCTCTAGGACGCATATATCTGCAACAGTTTACAGTTGACGCTAAAGGCTTTGTCAGCGATCAGATATTGTTTAATACACGACACTAAGACTCAAAGCAAATTCACTTCGTCATTGGTCCTACTATAGAATTGCCAGTCCTAAGCCAAGTGAAAGAAGGAGGGCGACGTTTTATCGTCCTTCTCAAGAGGAAGTGTCGTTAAACAGTAACTACATGTAATAATAATAATAATAATCTTCGTTTTAATTTCAAACTGACACAAACGCAGGATGATTACAAATCTGAATGAACGGTTGATCACAAGTTATTACAGAAGTCGAATTTAACTGTATACGACAGCCATGCCAGACGACCATCACGTCCTGCATCTCATTTTACCAATGTGCCATCTCGCAAATTATAGGCTGAGTGGACCTTTGCGATGGTAGGCAACGGGAAGCGATCCCACTACCTACTGCTGTTCAAGCCACTGATGTTACCACTGCACTATGGACCCCCAGCTGTCAATGTAGCTATCAATGAACAATTCTGTCTTTGATCTTCAAACGGTGTCGTTAAGACTCTATGAATTCATTTTCAATGCACTGTATATGTTTTAAATGGTCGTCAACGGCCTTTGATGTCATACGACGACGTTAAACTTTGGTGTAAATAATTAACCGGTTGCGGTTTGTCAACCGGATTGTTTCAGTAAAGAATATTATTATTAAATCTTAAAAGAGGGCACGGTAAGGTTGGGTAGGCTAGGGTAGTGTTCGGTAGGGGAAATTAGTGAGATTGGGTGAGATATGGCAATGCGGGAATGGTCATGCAAGGTTTGTTTGTGCAAAAACTAAGGTACTGTGAATTTTAAGGTTGGGTAAGGTGGATTATCATTCCGTTATATCCATACTCCCAGAATCCCTGGCTACATGAACGTTTCATTCCACAAGCGGACAATCTCATGGGCAGATCGCTTAGAATAAGAATGTCATACCATGCACACAAATAACATATATATACACCAATATACACTAAATGAAATGCATAACTTATGTAGTCAGTACAATAAAGAGTATACTTACTTACTTGCTTAGCAAGAACATCGATTCTCAGCATAACTATTTTCGTTCTTCAGAGACATCTTGCAGCAACAAATCCAATTGCTTCGACTATCGATTTTCATTACTTCTGCTGTGCAAATGGTAGAGCGGCTGATAGACGCATCCTCTGCCATAGACGCATGGCTCTCCTCTAACCGCCTGCGACTGAATCCTGACAAGACTCAATTCATATGGCTTGGTGGCCGTCTTCAACTCAATAAGATTGATACTGATTCCCTTCATCTGAGATTTACACACATCCACTTCTCCTCTTCTGTTCCTGACCTGGGAATTGTCTTGGATCCTTCCCTTTCTTTTACTGACCAGGTCAACTCGGTTTCCAGATCTTGCTTCTACCATCGGCGCCAAGTACGTTCCATTCGCAGCCCTCTTTCACTGCATGCCATTACTACTCTGATCCACGCCTTGATCTGCACTCGGGTTGACTTTGGGAACGCTGCATTGAGTGCATACATTGGACTCTCCGCCTCTAATACTCACAAACTCCAGTCTATTCTTAATTCAGCAGCTCGACTTATAGGCGACATTCCAAAGTTTGCCCATACATGTATCTCAGACTATATTCGGGATACCTTCACTGGTTCCCTATCCAAAAGCGGGTACAGTTCAAAATCCTTTCCCTCATGCGTAACTGCCTTGTGGGGTGGCCCCATCCTACCTGAGGTATTTTTGCACCTTTGTCTCCTCTTTACCTGCGAGGGCCTCTTTGCGATCTTCGACCCGTGCGCTCTGCTACGGCCCACTCTAGGTGCTTTGCCCGTGTTGGCCCATCAGCTTGGAACTCTTCTTCAGTCTCATCGCCTTGGGTTAGTAACCCTCTCTCCTTCCCAGTTCCGTCGACGTCTTAAGACTTTCTTGTACCCTTATGCAGGCACTGATGCAGGTCGACAGCGCTGCTGATTTTATGAGCGGCGCTATATAAATGTTCGATTACAATTACAATTACAATAATTATAGCATTTAGACACCTTCAAAAACTAGACACTAAATGCTATTTATTTATAACTCGTTTAATGTCAGTTACGAAGTAGTAAACAATATTGTTAATTGCAATGACGATATTAAAGTGTCAGTATTAAACATTACTACGCACGTAGTGTCAGTAAATGTGATTCTGATTAGATGGGCAATTGTGAGCGAAGGACTTGTTCAAGGTCCATAAACAGTAACCGTCTCAAAAGAGGGGATCCAACCTGTACTCTCCGCATTACAAGACCAGCTTCCTAACTAAATAATTAAATGGTCAACCAATGCCTTTCAACAACGTTACATTAAGACAAAAACTGTAAAGTAAGATGTAATCGTTATACACAGATACATTACAACGTAGAATCGGCTTGGTTACTATACACCAGCAAAATCATTGACAGGATTAGACTGACTTACATGCAAATTAGATTATTTGAAAAAATCGATCTCGTTATTGATTCCTTCATCGTCGTAATTACATAACGTTGTTACAGAGCAAATTACCAAGTTTATCATGGTTATTCCGGGAAACAGATAACGGTTGAGAAAACACCGATGCAAAAGCACTACTATAAAAGTTCTAACTTCACATTATTATAGCCATTAACACCGATTATGATTTAAAAAAATCATTATTATATTAAATTTTGTTGTCGTCTGGAAATTTAAACAATAGCGTGTATTTCCTTTTTAACGACTAGCTGTGTAGTAACAAAGACCATTAGCGTCGCCCTCCTCCTTTATCCAGGCTTGGGACTGGCACTGTCAGAAAGCGAACAGTGGCGGAGTTAAAAACATTAGCGTTTCTCATTCATTCATTCATTCATTCATTTCAGAGATTTATATAGCGCCCCTTCAAGATTATCTACTCAGAAGCGCTCCCGACTCAACCCCGGCTAAAGAGAACAGTCTTGAGGTTAGAGAGGAATGTTGCCGCAAGGGCTCTATGCATTAGGCGTAGATCCACAGGGAGGTCATTCCAGATTGCAGGGCCAGCAACAGAAAAGGCACGGCGCTGCATAGTAGATGTCCGTGACCGGGGAACAAGAAGCTCAGCCTGCTTAGAGGAGCGGAGAGAACCACGGCGCTGGACGCTCAGGGTGGAGCAGCAGAGCTCCTGTAAGTAAACAGGGGCCACACCCGCGAGGCAGCGCCAGACCAATGCAGAGATCCGGTATGTGATCCGCTGCGGGAAAGGGAGCCAATGCAGGACATCCCGCATGTAATCACTAACATGGCCGAATCTTGCGATTCGGCCAATGAGGCGTGCCGCCGCTCGCATGACCCGAACCAAGCACCCAACTCGAGCCACCGGAAGACCAACATAGAGGGTGCTGCAGTAATCAAGGCGAGAAACAATAAAAGAGTGGATAAGCGTTAAGGCAGCATTAGAGGTTAAAGAACGAAAGACCACTCTAAGCTGACGCAGCTGGTAGTAGCAAGCGCGGCACAGTAGGTTGATATGCCGCGTGAAGGTTAGTTCTTGGTCCAAAGTGACACCAAGGTCCCGGACAGAGGACGAAAAGGTAAACTGCGGGAACTCCTGGGCAAGGGCCTCCAGGTCAATCTTGGCAAGCTGCTGGCGCGTGCCAAGCCAAATAAACTGGGTCTTAGAAGCGTTCAGCCGTAGCCGATTGGAGGACATCCAGGCTTCCAGAGCCTCCATTGCCCGGTTCATGGACCGGACTGCGGTAATGGCTGCTGACGCAGGGCAGTGCAAATACGCCTGCAGGTCATCCGCATAAGACTGGCTCAGGATAGAAAGAGCGGCTAAGAGAGGACCAAGATCAGCAGTATAGATAATGTATAGAAGAGGGCCCAGCACAGAACCCTGTGGCAGTCCATACGGGGCAGGAACCCAAGGAGTCCTGGTAGACCCGTGGACAACAGAGAAAGAACGGTCATGGAGGAAGGAACCAAGCCAGTCAAGAAGGTTTCCAGAAAGACCAAAAGAGACAGAAAGGCGCATAAGAAGGATACCGTGATCAACGGTATCAAAAGCAGCGCTCACATCAAATAGTGCTAAGAGGGTGACCTGTGACCTATCAATAGCCCCATAGATATCAGACAGCAGGCGAACCAATAGGGTCTCCGTGGAGTGGCCCTTGCGAAAACCAGATTGAAAAGTTGGGAGCAAATTGTTCCTAACAAGATATGCAGTTAACTGAAAACTAACAATCTTCTCAATTATTTTAGAAAGAAATGATACGTTCGCGATAGGCCTAAAGTTGGCCGGATCAGACAAGTCCAGTCCTTCGCGTTTCGGAACAGGAACAACAATGAACTTCTTCTGTGACGGAGGAAGAACGCCCTCTTGGAGAGAGCGGTTGCAGATGACTGTAAGAAAAGGAAGAAAGACGTCGACGAATTCTTGAAGAAGGAATGTATGAAGAGGATCCAGGTCACAGGTTTTAGGGACAGAAGCAAGGATGATTCGTCGTAGCTCCTCAGTGGAGATCGGATCCAGGACTGATAGAGAGCATCCTGCAGGAGGATACGCTGGCGGAGGAGAGCCAGCCGTGGCTTCGCGAACCGATTGAACCTTTGAAGTGAAGACGTCCAGATAGTCAGCAGCCGTGAAGAGCGGAGTAGCCGATCGGCTCTTGTGTTGAGACCGACCGAGGAGGTCATTGAAAGTCGCCCAGAGTTTCCTGGGTTCCTTGGAGTGATTGGTGATCTTATACTCCCAATATTCTCTCTCCTTCTCCCTGTATCGGCGGTGCATTTCACGGACGAATTTCACCCAGCTAGTGCGATCGGCGGGCGATTTTGTACGTCTATAAAGTTTCTGTATGTCGATTTATATAGCTTCATATGAATTTGTTACAAAGGTGTTTAGCATCAGTCATTACTCATGGCCTTGTGTGTCCCTAAGTATGTCCTCAGCTGTGGTAATGAACACAGTTATCATGCCAGATAAGTAGAAGCAGCAACTGTTACAAAATGAAAAGAAAAGTGGAAAAACCCAGATTTATCCACAGTTACAGTGAGAACCGTTCAAAATAATTTGGGTTGACGTCAAAGGCTTTGCTGCCATCAGATGTCGTTAGACTGCAGAACCAGTCATTTTAATAAATGATGCTGAACACCTTTTTAAAGTGTTAACCCGAGGCTATATAAATTGACGCTTGAGCTGGATAGGACATAATAATTTTAAAAGTTCAAAGAAATATCCACACCTGTTTTAACCCTCTGAAGTACCCCTGGGGGTATTTTTGACCCCCACATATATATTTCTTGTATATATTTCCTCAACTATGCAATGCATGCGTATTAACTTCTAAGACATTGATTCTATGTTTCTGCTCAACAGATTAATTAAATTTAGTACGTCATTCTTGAAGCAGGGAACCAGTGTTGGTGTTTGACAGAGAAAGTAAGCTGGTTCCAACATCATCCCGATTGGATGGCTTATGCCACGGGCCGTAAGCGCGGATCATGAAAGAGACTATTCCTTCTAGAGGCAGGTACTGCGATGTGTTGGCCATGGATACTAACCAGACCCTCATAGGCCATAGACCAAGCCTGTTCATAGATCCTCGGATCTATGAACAGGCGTCTATGAAGCGTTGCTTTTTGCGCTGGGAATTCCTGAGGCTGAGAGACCTGCACCAGACGCCAGCAAGAAGAGAGGAAGGTGTCACGTGTGTTCCAGAGTGAAAGACACTAAAGTGAATTATAGATGCAGTAGGCCTAAGTGTCAGCAGTTCGTTTGCGGAAATCATGCAGCGAAATCATTCGTGTGCGATACAATCATGCAAGGACGACTAATTGAATATTTTCGAACACGCTTCCTTGTCAAGAAGATCGATACAAACCACAGACCTATATCTTCTTATGATATATTATAATTTGGATGCTATGACTTCAGATATTATATCTACTATGTTGATATTGTGCATTAGTTGTTTCATTGGAAATAATTATTATACTCAAAACATGCTTAAAATAGTGGGGTCCTTTTGACCACCAGGGGTACTGAAACGTGTTTTTCAAAAAGGGGTGCCACCGAGGGTTAAGTTGAAAATTTGAATTATAATTAAAAGCAGACGAGCTGTACTGATTTCCCCCTCGGAGCGCCGTTCGAGCAACTGCCTCAGAAGTTCACTCGACGGCGTAGATGTCCACTGCGTACGCCTTGACGTGGCGAAGGGGCTTCAGCCGGTCCTGACATCTGGCCAGCCAGAGAAGATGAGCTTCAGCCCGGTCTGACTCCTGGCCAAGCGGATACGAGGATCGGCGACCAAGTACGCAAGGGCAAAGTTACATCCGCCACTGAACGTTCGTGCATTGCACCTCCGTGCTTTGTGACAGCCTCAGTGCCAGTCCCAAGCCTGGAAGAAGGAGGAGGGCGACGCTAAGGGTCTTTGTTACCATACAGCTAGTCGTTAAAAAGTCCAAACAACAACAGCTGTACTGTATTCCGATTTTAGAGCATTTATACAATAGCAGTGGTGCGAACTGTTCCCAATAATTCAATATAAAGGTCGACTCAGCCTGATGGACTGACTGACTGACTGAATAACAGAATAACTGATTGACTGCCTGAATAACTGACCAACTGACTGAAAAACTGACTGACTTACTGATTGACTGGATAAATAGACGACTGGCTGACTGACTGACTGACTGACTGACTGACTGACTGACTGACTGACTGACTGACTGACTGACTGACTGACTGACTGACTGACTGACTGACTGACTGACAGACTAGGGTTCAGGGAAGTTAGGTACGCGTAACAAAAGGATGAGTTTGGGGTTGCAATAGATAGTGGTCGTTGAGGTAGTGACAGTTCCAAGTCTGGAGAAGGAAGGAACACTGACTGACTGAATAACCAACGGACTTGTTGACTGACTTATTGACTAATTGCCATAGCATCGCTGGAGCTATTCTGTAAACGTCAGACTCCATTAATATCACCCTCAGCCGTTGAAGTCTTTCAAGGAACTCTTCTCGACCAAAAGGCTCTCGAGAATTTCGAAAAGAGTTTTAATATCCGGCTCAGGAAAATTTATTATTAATCCGTCGAGATAGATTACAAAAATCAATCAACGTAGGTCAATCCACTTTGATGGAATTATTATATAGAGGTTGACACAATAGCCGTTGGTAAGAACGCTCCATTTAGACACCTTTAAAACGTAGTCATATGGTTTTATATAAGCAAAGAAAATTGTAGCTAATTTGGTGTTGCAATATTTAAGACAACTTTTAAGTGTTGTCAATAGATTCTATATAGAAACGGGTCACATAAACAAAACGTTTTATTCATCTTTAGCAAGACACATTGTAGTTAAGAATAATTATGTAAAATACTCAAATTCTAAAATTTCCGACATGCGACTCATTTTGATACATTGGATCACATTTGAACTTCGATTTTCGCATGACCAATCATCAGTCGATGATAATATTTAGACACCTTTATATCGGATACATCAGATGCTATTTAATAATCTTGCGTTAAACTGCATTTAAGTCAGCTTCTTTTGCGCTTAGAGTACTGGAAGTTGACGGTAATTGCACACGAAAAATGGCACACAGCAATTGCATAATTATAAGGAATTACTCTTAGGCAAGGAGATATGTAATGGTATTAGTATTTCATTTACCATGCACGCATGCTCAGTATATCTGCTTCCGATTAACTGTGTAGTATAGTAAATCGTGTAACTACAAAAAATACGGTCCGTGGTTCCACAGTTAAGGACATCTTATGACAACAAAGGCCGCTGATATCAACACTGTCTTAACTATTTCTATGGCATGGTAAGACTCTATAATCATTATACGTAGTCTTATGGCAAGAAATCCGTTGACGTCGACAGAACATTCTAATGCTCTTCTGCTTTTTAATACATTGCGAATACTACACATAAAAGAAATGTTTTTAAATTTGTTTTTATTATTTTTTTATTATTTGAACAGTTCTCACCGTTTCTCATGGAAAATGCAGCATTGGGGCATAGTATTAGGTGTTAGAGAAAACAGGAACGGAAAGAAAACAGGAACGGAAAACAGGAACGGAAAGAAGTCCACTCAACCAGATTAGAAGAAGGAAACTTACATACTTTGGGCATTTGATGAGGAAACAGGGAAACTGCCTGGAAAAGGAGATCATACAGGGAACTGTACCAGGAGCAAGGACACGGAGAAGACCGAGAATGGGATGGCTTAACAACATCAGCATGTGGATGAATATGCCTTTTCATCGATTGTTGACGGAGACGGAAGATAGAAAGAGGTGGAGAAGACTGGTCCATGGAGCGACCAACCCTCGGATCGAGGATGGTTGAAGACAAGACATTATGACCATAATTATTATTCAATATTATGTGGTCCATGGCGAGTTCTCTTTTATATAGTATTAGAAGAATCTCTTTAAAAGGTGTATAATATCAAATATTAGTAATGGTTGCGTCTTTACCGCTGTTTTCACACCGAATCGTATAGACATACAGGTTAGTTAGTTGCTGTTTAACGACGCTCTGTCGTAAGAGGGATGATTAGCGTCGCCCAAGCCTAGGACTGACACAGCCAGAGTACGAGTAGTGGCGGAGTTATGTTTCTTCCCAACTTACGACTCAAACAGATTCTTCTGCTTACTGACTCGAGCCGTATGGCCCCCTGCACTCCCTATTAGCCTTTTGAGACTGTAGCAACACTGCTGACATGGTACATGGGCCTCTGTGAATTGTCTGATTTTACCATCTTACTGGCTCACTTTTCCTGTTGGCGCTTTGTTTGCTTTTCGGATTGGGCCCTGGACACTAAGCTCTAACGCTCGATTCGACATTTCAACCCTGGCAGCCGAACAGTCAACACCACTTGCTCTCTTTTCGATCAGTCTCAATTCACACCACTTAGTAAAGCAGTCTCTCAGACCCACTACCAGTTTACCATCTGACCTCGAAGTAGGCAACTCCGCCACGGCAAATGGTCCTTTGTCTTACCATCTCTACCATTTGTCGTGCCAGTCCCAAGCCTGGTTAAGGAGGAGGGTTCCGCTTTTATACCATCCTGGGTCCAGCTTTTACTCTGTTCTGTGGTGTTGCGGATGATACTGGGCCGTCTATGGGGCGGGTTATGTCTGTCCGAATGGTCACCTTGTGTGGCCATTATCTTTATAACTCTTTGCAACTCAAGGTTGTGAGCAATTCCCCTCAAATAGTCCATATTCGGGCGCTTTCCAGCAACGACTCTCTTCAGCCGTTCAGCACAGTCCTTGAATTTCTTATTTCCCGCAGGCGGAAGTTGTCCAGCTAAGAATTGTTCCAGCTTCAGTTCGTTCAAGCTTTGCTCCTTCTTCAGGGCCTCAATAAACTTCCATATTGAAGGATGATAGGCACCAAGCAGCTGACAGAACCCGCGGTGCCAACCTTAACAAAAGCAAAACATAACGCATTTGGTGAATAGAGCGGTACCAAAAGCATCTGACAGATTTATGTAAACAGGAAGATTAATTATTATGGAATTACTTGTTTTCCAATTATAGCATAGAGGTAATTCCCAAGAAGCATAACAAGTCTAGTAAGTATAATCGTCTGGTCTCGATGTAGGCCTAGCATCCAAATCTCTCGAAGTCTGTAGCAGGCTACTGGTGCCCATTAATCAAAGAGTAAAACCGCATACGAAGTGTAATCTATAGTAGAAAAAGATAATGGGACATACCTTCGACTGAGTTGTTCGTTTTTGGGATGTCCTCTGTTACTTGCGCGTGCACATTCATCGTCGACCAAATGATTTCGACCAAATGACTTTCGACCAAATGATAGTAAACCGTTTGACACACATTAATTACTAAACGTTTCAGTGGAGGACGATCGAACCCGAACTATCCACATTACAAGACGAGCAATTTAACCATTCGGCTACGAATAGAACCGTAGTAGAACTGCTATGGCTCAGGCTCGTTCCTTTGCTTCAATTGGTCCCTCTCTTTGGAATGCTCTTTCTCCTTCTGTTCGCTCTAAAATTCTCTCTGGCAGTCTCTCTTCTTCCTTTGCTTTTCTCAAAACCTGTTTATTTTCGCGGGGCTTAGCACACTGGGAGCGCTTCTGAACGGTTCACCCTACGAGAGGCGCTTTACAAATACTTAAATACGATAGGATACATACGATACGATACTGTTACCAAACAGTCTATGAACTAGTTTTTCAGTTGAATACGTATCCAAACAACTCTGCTAGATAAAGTCGTTCAACGAAGACTCCGATGTTTTGTACATGTAGTCTTCTAGACGCTATCAGTTTCTTATTTTCAAGCGTTACTTCTGTTTTGTTAGGAATTACTACGAAGCCAAAAATCAGATGGCGCTAAGAAATGAAACAATGACTAACTGTTAGGATTATACCAAGCTTTTCTTTATATCTTGCTTTAAGGCCGCCTTCTGTCGTCTGAGAGGAACTACCATGGTGTCGAGGTGCGTGTGTTCCGACCCTCATCATCTGTTGTCATTCCTCTTCTTCGACGCTACCGCGACCAGGAACTTCGAATAACGTGCCAACCATCAGCTTTGTTGACGGTTTCAGAGGAGTTGACCAACATATCAAGATGGGCGGCGCTAAATAATCTCGAACTAAATGTAACCAAGTCCCGCGAGATGCTCATTTTTTAGCCTCCATCCCTGCTTGCTGGTGTGCTCCGAATTGATTCTATGCGCATCCACGGTTTGACATTTAAGCGCGATCTCGGCGTTACCGGCTATGTGGACGAAATTAGGGAGGCCAGCTCTGCCTTCATGCACATCCTCCAAGCGCATGGTCTTCCACCAAAGGCGTTACACCTGGTTGCCGAGGCCACCACCGTCTCAAGGTTGCTATACGCGGCTCCAGCATGGTTGGGCCTAGCGTCAGCAGCTGATCGCATTAGACTTGAACGGTTTCTTACAAGAGCTGCACGCCTGGGTTATCTACCATCTGGAACCGCAACCATCGAATATCGAGTCTCGTCAGCAGAGGATCGCCTCCTCCAGTCCATCATCTGGAATGAGATGCACGTCCTACGCCGCTTCTTTCCGCCACCTGTGCTGCGACCCTACGCTCTCCGCTCTCGTGCACACGACTTTGTACTTCCTCCAAAAGACTCTAAGAACTTCATACTCAGAGTTTTGTACAAGCGTATTCTTAAGCCATCACGTTTACTCAAATCTTAATAATTCTAACATCATTCACTTTTTTCTTTATAGTAGCTTTTGTGTTGTGTGAAGCGGTGTGTCTTCCTGCTTGATCAATAAACGATTATATCATCATCAATCTACCAGAGTAAGGGCTCTGGCGAACGTTCCTTTTATACACAACGACCTCTGCAGCTATAAGACGTCGTTAAACATAGGTTTTACTACTATTCTTAGCACCTTCTGGAACACCTTTAAATTGGTTTTCTAGGTTATATATTCTCCAGTTTACATGTAGTTCAATATTACTGTTTGTTCGAAATGTACCTGTCACTTGAACCGAAATCCTTAACATCAACGATTCGTAAAGCGATAGAAAAATAACTGATATGAAAAATGCCTTTTCTATTATATCAAACAGGGTTTCGAGACCACAAAGGCACCATCGGCTAAATAATTTGTTGAAAAACATTAGAAGCAAAATGTAAACTTCTCGACCACCTCAAAAGAGCCTGCAAAACGATGTTACAAATTCAGCATAATCGACATTTGGAATACTGAGCTCCATTATATATTACGTATAAGGCTAGAGTCTTCTTTTCATTGGTTTCCTCAGATAGTGAGAATATCTTAATCGAAGGCAAAAATGTCGTTTAGTACATATGGCGCTAAACAATTAAAAGCAGAACTAGCAGCGATTAAAATACATAGCTTTCCTTATTGTGATTAGCGTCGAATGATGCCATAAAATGTCTTTAAACTGTTGGCTAACACGTCTTTAAACTGTTGGCATCCTTATGCTGCGTGGATGTGGTGAGGTGCACGTCAACGGCCCTGAGATGTTGAAAATACGGAAAACAAAAACCATTTTCTTACACACCTCGAGAACGTTTGCAAGTCATGTTATAAATTGAACGTACTCTAAACTCCGCCACTGTTCGCTTTCTGACAGTGCCAGTCCCAAGCCTGGATAAAGGAGGAGGGCGACGCTAATGGTCTTTGTTACCACACAGCTAGTCGTTAAACAGAAAAACCACCAGGACGGACATCTCGTCGAATAGCGGTTGGGCTTCTAAAGTTAAAGTCGACGTTAACGACTTTGTCAGCCATAAGATGTCGCTTAAAACACGCAACAAAAACTCAATGAAAATCACTTAGCTATTGGCTAATCTAGTAGTGCCAGTCCCAAGCCTTAAGAAACCAGGAGGAGGACGTTTAATCGTCTTTCTCATGACGAAGCGTCGTTAAACAGTAACTAGTCGTCAATGAACAATTCTGCCTTTCCTCTGCAAAGTCATGGGTAAAAGGAAGAAGAGGAAGATGTATATTATTGTTACGGCACTACCAACATTTCTGGCTTTTATGCACTGTGTGTGTATTTGTGTTTGTGTGTGTTTGTGTAGCGCATTTTGAGTAAAAATATAATCGGAGACGCCTATAATTATCATGTTGATTATTAATTATCATTATTATCCGAAGGTAAATTTATATCATCCTTTAGGACTTTGCTCAGGCAGGGAGAAAGTGCTGCGAAAGGTGACAGCATTATTTACATTAATTAGCAACTGCCTCATAGCAGGAGGCTTGAACCCGTACTCTCCACGTTACAAGTCGAGGGCTTTAACCAATCGGCTTCGATGAAAGGCTGAGCCCTAGACGGCTTTCGTACAGGAGACAAATGTCGGCTGTTAAACGATAGAATCAGTCAGCATGTCAGACTCACGCCTCCTACTCTTTCTCTCTCTCGGTCCGTCCATATGACCTACTATCTCTATCTCACTCTTCCCATCTTTTCATACCTAAACCCCCTCCGTACTTACTTACGGATGAATTTATATCTGTTTGTCTGTGTGGATATATGCATCATATCATGTGTGTAAGTTTGTATTTAGAAATGTATGCGTGCAGGTTTACACTTGGTTACCTGCTATTTACAGATGATTCGCAACGCCCTATTTAATCAGGCTTCAGCTTGACACGGCCAGACTACGTGAATGGTGGAGTTAGATCCAGTTGGAAGAAAACACCGGGTTGAAAGAACTGTACCATTAGAACGAAAATGAGGAATTTATATTTATGAAAAGACCCGATTTAAAGGTGTCTAAGCAAATCTGTACAATTATGACGATATTCAATGTTATTAATTTACCAGGTGTGTTTGTGTCCACAATCAGTTTAACGGCAGCTTAAGACAACATAGGCCGTTTCCGCCGACAAAGATTAGTTTTGGCATATTACAGCTCTATTAATTTACCAGGTGAGTCCTCGGTTAGTTTATATTGAATCTCTCCTGTCACATGCAATCGTTTTTCAGAAGTTTATGGACATAATTTTATTTGCTTTGTGTAACAACATCTTAGAGGATGTTGATGTCGAACTCACTATTTCCGAGTATGCATATATGAGTAACGAACGAATTCCTACAATTAACTGACATGTGACGGCAACAAAGGCCGTTGTTGACGATATGTTGGTTTGGTTAGTTGCTCTTTATATATTTAATTGCATAATTACATAGGCCTAATAATTACATAAATGTAATGTCTAATAATGCCGGACATTGTGTTATGGCGAAGGGTGATTAGCGTTACCGTCCACCTTGGCTTAGAACTGGCACTACAAGAGGCAGGACATTGGCGGAATTGTGTAATTATGTTATAATTATGTAGTTATTCAATTGTGCCATATAAGAACGACAGCTTATTGAACCAACCAAAAGCCGATCTAAAAGTCCAAATTTCCATATTTATTGCAAAGCTGAATGTGTTTAAAAGGTGTCTAATGACATCCGTCATTTGCCTGAGTTTAACTACAAAGCGGTAGCGTTGAGCGTCCTTTACATTGCTAGAGGACCAATCCACTATGCCATTTTTAATTTTGTATCATCTAATGTAAGAACTTCTATTGCGCCACTGTTTTCTCACGCAATATATTCATCAGGAGCGATATTCATGGGACAGGAGTAAGCTACTCCGGGAATAGCGCCTACGCCGAGAATAACTACTCTCTGAATAAAACTTAGTCGTTGTCGGTATTCATAAAACAGGCGCAGACGGCGGATTAGTTACTCTGAGCGTAAACTGCGCTGACGCTGGGTTTTCCCAATATTTGAGTGGTTATCGTTGATCGCGCATGTGCAAAATGGTCCGTCTACGGTAACCGACGAAAAGTAAAATAAGTAAGCAAGTAAGTCTAGCCTTTAATACCCCACTACCAAATGCACAGGATTTGCATCGAAATAGACTGTAAAATAAAACAGAAGTAAAAATAATATATGGTATTGATAATGAGGAGGTCGGAACATCGAATTTCACGATTGTGAGGACAATGTAAACAAATTCAAATTGAAAGACGGCGGTAAAGCAAAACAAATCTAATTTAATATAAATGTAAAATTAAGAGGCGTTTTTTGTTACAGTAGGCCTAAATATGAGAGTGAACGTTAATTAGCAGCACAGGTAGGCCTACAGTAAGAAAATGACAAGGAAGAGTGAAAAGATTTTGAAGTATACGGTGAAGTTGGGACAGATCGAGGCCTAACGGATAACGCGGCACTTCGAATGCGACATTGTCAGACATCTCGTCAAATATTAACATATTCTGACGGCGAAATGAAAGGCAATTTAAAGTTCGCCGTTGGCGAACTAGACGAGTTAATTACAGATTCTCTTAAACACTTATTGATGTCTAAAACGTCGTCGAATGCAACGAATAATGACGGCCGCCATTTTGTTAATCGTCTTTAACCCTCGGGCTACCAAGCTTTTTGTGACAGATAATTAGCGATATTTTATATTATTGCGTACATTTTGTACTTTTGGATAAACAAATATAAGATTATGTGTGTTTTGAAACTGATATGTGTATCCAAGATACACAAATACATACCTACACATGTTTATATACATATAAATATGCATCCATACATATATACATACATGTACATGTATGCATGCATACATGTACAATGCTGCATTCAGACATGTTCACACAGATTACGCGTATTATTATTTATTTTGATCACTTCCGGTTTTCAAAAGACAAACATTTAAGTATGCAAATGTAGCCCCACATACCCTCTATAGAATGGTATAATTTGTGTCTCTTAATATTAAATGACGGATAAGATATAGTCGAAAATCTGGGGATCCATCCCCCCTGGTGCCTCGGGTATATCGGGTATAACTTTGAATGGTGTGGGCTACCACCATGATGTTTACCTCAAAATGTGCGCCAATGAATCTACTACAGCTACTTAAGTTTCAAAAATTATATTCCACATGGGAAAAATTTTTGGCATAAAACTTAGGGGTGGCAACCACCCCCTTGGCAGCCTGAGGGTTAAGTTGGGAATAGAGGACTTACTCCTAACTCAGAATCGGAATAGCCTTATTCGCAGCGTAGAGCGTTGCACCTGTCTCATGAATACCGAGTTAACCCCCGCGTAGTCCAGATTTAAGCTGGGAGTAGGAGATACTCCGATCTCATGAATCCCGCTCCAGTTTCGTCCAATCTCTAATTATCTACGGCGAACCTCCTTTCCTAATTGTGATTAGTGTAAAATGATGCCATAAGACGTCTTTAAACGGTTGGAATCCTAATGTCACGTGGATGTGCGTTGTGAAGTCGACGTCAACGGACCAATATGTTGAAAAACAATAGAAACAAACCGATGTCCTTACACACCTCAAAAATGCTTGCAAGTGACGTTATAAATTCGCCATAAGCTAAAATACGCACATCTGCTAAGGTTACAGGGCGATGCCAACAACTTTTTCAGCCATAAGATGTCTTTAAATTGGACTCATGTTTTATCTTGTGATCATCCGTTCATATTATGAATTGCGATGTGTCAGTTTGAAATAATAGACGAAGAATATTATTATTATGGAACTACTAAAAGTAAGGCAGTGACAAAGCCTAATTGTTGCCTACAAGGGAGATAATATCGTTTAAACGAACAAAATAAATTATTGCTTCTGAAACTTTCGATTTAAATGTGTCTAATAAATGCGTTAAAGAGATTTATTGCGAGAAATTAAAAAAAAATCGAATATGGAAGAGCATTCAATGATGGGCACAAAAGGATATGAAAATAGATTTCTATTTGCAATATGGATTATTCTTTCTAATTTTGTATTTTCAAAATACTTTCGAAAGGTATTTGCCTATCTCTGTGAGCATACGATAGGTCCTTTACAATAGGTTGCTATAGAAATCCCAATGATGGTTGATCGTTTCGAGGACGAATAGATGTTTAGCAATGCCATCCTCCCTCAGGCAGGCTTCCGACTGACGCTATCAGAGTAAGGGCACTGACGGAAAGTTCTTTTTAATCACGACATTCTTCTGTGGACAATTATTGCCAACGGCGTCTGTAGCTAGAGGATGTCGTTAAACAATGGATTATTCCCATTTAAACCTTCATACAGATGCGAAACTTAAAACCTTTAAAGAGGTTTTCCTACGCTATATATTTGTCGGTTTCGTCCAAAAGCAAATTATTTGTTTTTTTCGTCAACGGCCTTTTATGTCATAAGACGACGTTAAACTGTGGTTTAAAAATAGCTAAATTACGTCGGATCTTCTCATCCAAATTAACATTAATCGAAATACCATAATCGATTTGTAAAGCGATGAAAAAACGATAAAAAAATTAACTTCAGTGGTATGCTGAAATGAAAATATCCTAACTAAATATAAAACAGGGTTTATACAGCATAAGCTCTGTAACTTAAAATTGAACTGAAAAAAGACCTTTGAGATGGTGATTCATCGGCCACGGGGGCGTGCTTGGCGTGATGCGGTTCTGAGTACCACTCCGGGACAAAAGGGTCTCCAGCATGGTCATCTTGGGCGTTACAATGAATGAAGCTTTGAGTTACGAGGTACACATCACCCGTATATGTTGTCAGGCCAGACAATCGCTGTATGCCTTGCGCATCCTCGTGGCGCATGGTCTTTCAGGCCCTATGCTATACGACGTGGTTCGTGCTACAACGGTGGCCCGAATGCTCTATGCTGCTCTGTCTTGGTGGGGGTTTGCATGGCAACAAGAAAAGAACCGCCTTCAGTCGGCGATGCGGCGTCTTATTCGTCTGCGGTACCTGCCAGAGGACAGTCCATCGTTTTGAACATCTTTACCACACTGCTGACTCACGCCTCTTTTCTGCGTTCTTAGGAAACCCGGGGCATGTACTCCATGAGCTACCCCCCCCAAAAAGCCGTTCCCCTACACCCTGCGCCCGAGATTACATGACCGTTTTATTCCACAAGCAGACAATCTCTCACGCAGATCGTTTATAATAAGAATGTTATATTCTGTATAAATGTATGTACACCAAAGTGCGGATATGCAATTGGTTTGAATAAAGAATATACTTACTTACTTACTTAATTTCAGAATTTTCTGCTTTGATTAACATCGTTTATTTTACTTAGTTGCTGTCTTAACCCTGCGACTACCACTGGGGTCAAAATGACCCCAGAGGTAGTTTCCATTAGTGCTGCTCAGCCCCATAAGAGATATATCTCAACGAAATTTTATGACTTTATAGGTATTCCTGTTTTGTACAAAATTCCAAGTTTTATTTTACATTTTCTAACACCAGTTGGCGCAGGTATTCCATTTATACACTGAGTACCAGTGGGGTCATTTTTGACCCCAGTGTAAACTGATTAATTCTGACATATGTAAAAATAACAAAATACATTTTTATTGAGCTAACATTTATTTTGAAAGTATTTTTAACAAAGATAAACTATTATAATTTTTTTATATGGTACATTTATTACAAAAATGATGACAATCCGCTAACAGGTGTCCAACTGGTAATGAAAAAACCAATTCCATCAGAAATTGAAGTATATACATAAGAAAGATAAGTAAGTAAGTAAGTATATTCTTTATTGAACCAGTTGCAATCCGCATTCCGGTGTACATACATCAAATACAATAAACAATCAATAGTCAATACGAATAAAGCATTCTAACTATAAAAGTTTTTTTCATATTATGGTTAGCTAAAGGTAAAACACGGTCATGTGACCGGGGTCGAAGGAATAGGCCAACGGCTTTTTGGGAGGGAGAAACCTATGGAGAACATGGCCGGGGTTTCCCACAACCGCCGAAAACAAGCAGGTGTCGGCTTTAAGGCTTAATTGTTCAAAGGTTGGGCTATCACTTGGGAGATATCGCTGACGGATCAACCTGTTCATTACAGACTGGAGCATTCCCTTCTCCCTTTGGCTGGCAAAGCCCCACCATGCCGGAGAAGCATACAACAGGCGTGCCACCGTTGTCGCCCTCACTACATCGTAAAGCCCAGGGCCAGATAGACCATGGGCAGTTAGTATGCGCAGGGCATACATGGATTGCCTAGCCCTGCAGCATATTTGAGCAATGTGCATCTCAAAACTTAAAGTTTCAGTGAGCATAACCCCCAGTACCTTCATGCTATGTACTCTGGTCACTCCCGGGGTGGCCGCAGGGGCTGACACCCGCCCTCTCCTCCCGAGCCCTCTTACAATCATCTCTTGCGTCTTTTTATGGTTTAGTTTTAGGTTGCATGTTTTTGCCCAATTTGTCACATGTTCTAGTTCAGCTGAAACAGTGGCACTATTAGAAGAGGGTATCAGTAAGTAGCTATCATCAGCATACTTTAGTATTATGTTTCCAATGTGAATCGATAGTGCCATCTATTGTGAAACATGGAGTGATATTTCGGACAAGTCAAGAAATGAAGGAGTACAGCAGTTGCAGAGTTTAGACGATGTTTCAGCGACAGCATGACTAGAAATCGGTTCCAGAAAATATCACGTTCCCTTAGATTTGACGATGCGGTGCGCAGAAGAGAACGTCAATATCCTAAACAACTTGCAACTATTAGAACAATATTTGACAAGTGGACAAAATCATTAGAAAGTGATAAGAATTCCAACATAATCTGTGCCGCCTGTAAGCGCAATGAGGTCGTTTTTGCCGAGTATACCTGTATAAACTTCAAACAGTAACTGTAATGACCGGAAATTGTCCATATTAGTTTTGAACATTGAACACTCGGTCACTTTGAACACTAATCTGTAACTATTAAATTTAAAATTAATTCATTTCAACAGCCTATACATGTTCCAAATACTTTACTAATAATTGTTTTCATGGCAATAAATAAAAATGCAAAAAACAAATAACTTATTGTAAAAATTGTGTTGGGGTCATTTTTGACCCCACTGGTACTCAGTGTAACAAAAAAATTCTGGTAATCTGAGGGTTAACGACACTGCATCTGATAATGGACCCAAACAATTTGATTTAGTGATCCATATTTATATAGCATCTATTAGCAACTCTTTAAAGGTGTCTAAAAAACGCGAGAACCAATTGGCAATTGGATTTAATCCACAGTTTAACGGCAGCTTGTGACAACATAGGCCGTTTCCGCGGACAAAGATTATTTTTTGGCATATTACAGCTCTAACCAAATGGCAACAAATTTCTTTGCTTTGGTAAACTCATATAATTTAAAGGTGTCTATGCAATGATCTTTGTTTTTACTTTTTTACTTTTCATTTTGTAATTATTGAGTGTTGCTTCTTCCTACTTGTCGTAACAGAGTCATTCACAACGCAGTAGAAGATATACATTTGCTCACAGGGCGAATACTGAACTTAAAAGAAGTCAATTCAAGATGACGGTCTTACATTACTAGCTATTCATAGATTCTCAGCGTGACAGCCCGAGGAAATAAGAAAGAACCAGCTAATGCAGAGCTAGTTGATTCAATCCAGAAAATAATACAGCGTAAAAAACAGGCAGAAGTCCTAAGGAGTACAGTAAGTGCTAAGACAGGGAGTGAACCTCTGACCGATAATGAAAGTACTGTTCTATTCGTTTCTATTTTCTTTAAAAGACAAAGTTTTATATTAGACCTATATTCTGGATAACAAATTTGGTCGTTGCTGGTTACGTTGATCTTTGAGAGGTTGGGCGCTAGATTTACGCTTGGAACAGGGCGCAATTAAATTATAGCTTGCTACGGCCCTGAAGATGGGAGGTACTAAATGTTCTTCTACTGTGTCTGCCATAGCGTAGAAATACAGCTTTCGGTAGGCGATAAATAGTGGTACTTTGCTGCTAAATGGGTGTATACATTGCATACTATTGGTTGGAGCGTTCGATTTGTAACGCATCATCATCATCATCATCATCATCATCATCATCATCATCATCATCATCATCATCATCATCATCATCAAATTATTAGAAATTCAGGTTGACACAACCGCAACTGAAAACAGATAATGACATGGTAGAGTTCGGTTAGTTCTAGGTCGACAAGCCATGGGTCAAACAGTCAATCCCAAACAGGTGTTATTCAATACTGTCAATAGATGTCCTGTTATAACATTTCTATTGTCTTTGGGTGGTAGTGTGTACCCATGGTCCCGTGTTCGTAGTTTGTAGCTGTGAAAGCGGAGAGTACGGGTTCAATGCTCCTCCCCTGAGACAGTTACTGTGCAGGGACCTTGAGCAAGTCCTTCACTGATAATTGCGCCATCGATTGATGCTTCGTTATTTTACTATCTGTTATTTATTTATACATAGTAACGTCATTGGGAGGGTGAACGAGATTTTTCAGTTCCTTATTCTCATTAGAATCACATTTACTGACCCTACGTTCTTAGTAATGTTTAATACTAACACTTATCGTCGTTGCAGCTAATAATAATGAATACTAATTCGTTATTGTTTGTCGACATCTTGCGTGTGCCATTTACATCGACCTTACAGTCGTTACAACGAGAAAACGAACCACAATCACACCCTGCGATTGAACGCGTCATTTATAAATAGCGTATTACGCATGCTTTTTAAAGGTGTATAAATATTATTATCATTGTTATTATTATTATCATTGTTGTTGTTGCTGCTGTTATTACTGTTGTTGTTATTGTTATTGTCATTGTCATTATCACTATCATCATTAAGTCAACTCGATAACCCAGATTCTGAGGAACAGAATGCTGACTTAACGTCCAACCAACAGCGCATTCGTTTAATATCTGTGTTCGATAGGGTACGATAGTGTAACGGAAATGGTGATAAATCTGTGTAACTGCTATCTATGAAACACGGATTGTACGACCTGCAAACTTAGAATAAGCATAGATCGATTTTTCTAAAAATGTAATCTAACCCAATCCTATCCTATGACTGATCATCCTGGTTGCTAGTAGGCCTAATCAAACAAAAGATGGCAGTTGTCGATTGCGAGTTGTAATGCGTCAATGTATAACAATAATACTTCTGACTTTACAGTTTCTATCTTAATAAAACTACAAGACATCGGCAGCCGATTAGTTAGGACGTTCGCCTTTTAATGCAGAGTGTATGGGTTCGATCTTCCTTCCATGAGACGGTTACTGTGTATGGACCATGAGCAAGTCCTTCACACACATTTGCTCAGCTCATCAGAGTTAATGGCCTTGCAAGCGTATTGAAAGAAATACTACTGATGCTAATCGCCAGTCCTAATAATAATGATGATTACACAGATATGGAATTAGTAGTCGTTTCAGCCTAACGATCCTGTGTGATAATAGCGATCATTTGTATCGACATCCTTTTTTATCTAGGCTTGGTCAAGCTAGACTAGTAAAGAATCGAATATATAAGGTTTTACCATGAAAAACTAGAAATGTTTAGTCTAGAATAAGTTAGAACAACATAGAATTGGTTAGAATAGAGACTATTCTAGAATGGAATTAACTGGTCTTAAAGTAGAAACTGGAATTGGCGCTGTCAGAGACTGGAGCAGAGTGCTACTACTACAGATGGCTAGCAAAGACCGACATCAAAGGAGCCGACGATGCTAAAACGCGGAGACACCTGGGTCACCGATACCCGGTCACGTGTCATTGCCACGTGATCCAGGTGTGCGCCAGTGGTCTTTGACGACCTCCGCCTGAGGTGGTGGTCGCGGCAAGGTCGTCTCTAAAGGTCAGAAGATCAAATGGCGATCCCATAATTCCCATTGATGATCATCGCATTAGTCTGTCTCTCGCTCTGTCTCTCTGTCTCTCTCTGATCTTTTGCTGAAGATGAATATGGAGCCACTTTACGAAGAGACATCGAACAGCGGCCTAAGGAGACACGTCCCGTCATTTCCAGTCATAGGGAAGGAGACAGACAGAGAGACATATAGAGAGACAGACAGTGGCAGAGGAAGAGGCAGAGGTAGAGGCAGAGACAGACAGAGATGCAGAGAGATAGACAGATAGAAAGAGAGATAGAGAGACAGACACACAGACAGACGGACAGACAGATGGACAGACATACAGAGACAGAGGCAGATACAGAGAGAGAGGCAGACAGAGAGGCACAGAGACAGACAGAGAAGCAGACAGACACACAGACAGGCAGACAGACGGGGTTTTTTAATTTTAAATAGCTTGGCGACATCTTACGTCTGCTATTAATATCTACCTTGAATTACATGTACTTTTGCTAATCTGACCGAAAACAGACTCCTATTAAACGCGTTATAAATATCATCTGCTGCACACATTTTAAAGGTGTCTAAATACCATTACTTTTGGCCTCGTTCGTTCTTATGGGAAATCTGTCACCGACTTTGAGCTTACAATGGACGAATAGCAAAGACCTTTATTATACTCGGGACCTACGCATCACAGGACTTGCCGTTTACTTCCCAGTTTATGTCTCGACCAAATTCCTCTGACATAGCCATTTGCCTGTAAGTAAGTAAGTAAGTAAGAATGAATATTCTTTATTGAGAAGGACTAGCAAAAGCACAGCACTTTACATCACATGCTCAATACATTCAAGCAAACAAATTTATATATTATACTTCATACAAACCAAGAATTGATTGAGAGAAGATATTGTATATCAAGGGAACAGGAAGAATAAGGGTTAGACGTATCTGAGTAAATCATGTTTATTTCTATAGCATTCTGGCAAGGAAGCATTTCTGAGTTACTGGGAATCGAACCCGCATCCGCATGACCATCGACTGACGTATTGGATATTATGATAATGGCTCCATTAGATTACATTGGAATGGATTAGATTATATCAGGTAAAGGAGGGGATGATATCCTAAGATAAATAAAAGATGAGTTAAGCTTCAAATTCTTATGACAATATATCCATTAGTAATTATTATTAATGTTAAACACCTTTATAACGTATTCATCTGCTTCTATAAATAATCACCCTTAGTTTCGTATAATGTCTAATTCGGTAGCGTTCCCCCTGTATTATAGTTTTGAAAGCGTAATTTAACTTAGATTAGACATCACCATGAATCGCCTGTGTCGGACCCACGGACGGTTGCAGAAATTCCACAAAGCTGGTCAGGACCGTATATATTGGCAACCAATTCCTGTTCTTTCCTGGTTCAGATACCAGCCAATCCTCAAAGCTCAGATGGGATGGACTATAATGCTAGTCCCTCCTAGCTCCTATCCTGGATCCGCCATTTCGCGGAGACACATAAAACAGCTTTATGTTAACAACCTTTGCAGAATAATACAAATTTATAAATACAAATACAATACGATAGCATGTATGTATGTATGTATGTATGTATACATGTATGTATGTATGTATGTATGTATGTATGTATATATATATGTATGTATGTAGCATGTATGTATGTATGTATGTATGTATGTATGTATGTATGTATGTATGTATGTATGTATGTATGTATGTGTATGTATTGCATGTATGTATGTATGTTATGTATGTATGTATGTATGTATGTATGTATGTAATATGTATGTATGTATGTATGTATGTATGTATGTATGTATGCATGTATGCATATGTATGTGGATGTATGTACATGTATGTATGTATGTATGTATGTATGTATGAATGTATGTATGTGTATGTATGTATGTATGTATGTATCCCTTGTAAGTATGTATGTATGTATGTATGTATATGTATGTATGTATGTATGTATGTATGTTTGTATGTATGTATGTATGTATGTATGTATGTATGTATGTATGTATGTATGTATGAGCTCTTGTTATAGCGCCCCTTCAAGATTTCTACTCAGAGGCTCTCCCGACTACAGCGCGGACACTGAATCGGAGTTTCACGCCAAAGCGCATGAGCAATAATTATTGCGAGTGAAGGACTTACCCAGGGTCCCTACGCGGCGGCTTGAGGTGGATTCGAACCCGCAACTCTGCCGGCTGCAAGGCACCGAACATACCCCTACACCACCGCGCCCCACACGTCAACATTATAACAGCAGTTTTAACGCAGAAGTTTCTAGTCAGCCGTTTTACATCAAAGATCATAGATTAAAAAATGGGTTTACATGCTGCAAAATGCCCCAAGGATTTATTTCAAAATTGGCGAATTTACTATAGACACATACGAGACCACGGGTGGACGCTAAACACCTTTATAACAGATTGCTCTGACTCTATATAATATAATGCGCTTCCAAAAACCATTTTCTTACACACCTCGAGAACGTTTGCAAGTCATGTTATAAATTGAACGTACTCTAAACTCCGCCACTGTTCGCTTTCTGACAGTGCCAGTCCCAAGCCTGGATAAAAGAGGATGGCGACGCTAATGTTCTTTGTTACCACACAGCCAGTCGTTAAAAAGGAAATATACATATATATAGGAGCTAACGTCTAGAGCGGGGGCTTACACTTTACTACGACAGAAATACGTGATCGCGATTTGATGCAAAACAACTTTATTAGACACTACAATGTCATGTTTGCCCGTCCTAAGATGGTTAAGTTAAGCGAGCTCGGTCTGGCCACTTAAAATGAACCATCCACTTTGCCCTCACTTCCCTACCCTTTCACGTCCACTTCCTCTTCTTCCCCGTCCATTTCCCCTCCTTTCCCCTCTCCTCTCACCCGTTTCCTCCTCATCCCCTCCCTTTCTCCATTTCCCTCCCATCCTTCTTCTTCTCCCCATTCCCCTCCTATATCCAATCTCCGCCGTTCCCCTCTCCATCTCCTGCCACTCCCTTTCTCTAGCGACGTGTCTGGTACTCGAGCCATGCAGAGCAACTGTGTTCGCTGGCGTTTGTAACGCTATAGACACACTGCATTTCTGTTCTATTATATTATTGATAACTGATACATACGATGCTGCATGTCCATTTTGCTCCGCCACTACTCTATCTGTTGTAGTGCCAGTCCCAAGCCTGATGAAAGGAGGTGGGAAATGCTAATCAATTTGTTATGACACAGTGTCGTCATTCAACAACTCACAAACCTGTATGTCCATATGATTCAGTGTGCTTAACGTTCGCATTCTTAATGTGAAATTGTGACGATAAACACCTTTTAAACATGTTCGCATAATGCTATATAATGAATATCTCGCAATGGACTTTATTGCTGTTGAAGGGCATTCCTTTTCCATTATGCCATACGAAACTGTGACAAGTGTTTAAAAATAAGAACAGATAACGAAATTGTTTTTTTAAAACACATCTGTTAAGTTTACTATTCGCCCTATGAGAAAAGTAGAAGAATTGAATGAATTCCCTCTACGTCATGAACCTTTGTTGCCATAAAACGTCGTTAAACTCGCCATCCATACATGCTGTATAATGACCTTGGAGCATTATTATTATTACATAGAAACGGTGAAACTGTTTCGATGTCAACGGCCTTTGTTGGCACAAGATGTCATTAAACTCCCAATCCATAGACCGCCCTTTTTGTAGATTTATTCTAAATGCGTGAGGCCATGAGTAATGGTTAGCACTAAGCACCTTTTAACGCATTCAATTAACGCAATATAAAGCTTTGCTCTGGAAGCAATTAACGTATTATTACGTATTATTATTATTACATCATTATTTATTTTCAATAATAATAACTGAGCTTTAATTTTTCGCCGGCCTCGTAATACGGCCGGCGAAAAATTAAAGCTGAGTTATTATTAATGAAAATAAAAATGACGATAATTATATAATTTTAATGAAAATGTGGGGCACGGACGGTGGTCGATTGGTTAGAGTGGTCGCCTTGTAATGCGGATAGTACGGGTTCGATCCTCCTCCTCTGAGACGGTTAATGTCTTGCAGTGACCTGCTCTTAGCTTTAGAAATTTTGGCGAAAACTATTATCTTTTAAATACAGTCTGATCTTCCAGATATTGGCCTGATTACGATTTGGGTTTGGTACGCCATCACTTAAGAGAAATAGCTACTGAACCAAATGACCAAGAGGAGAAAAATAAATTGCTAAACGATTCCAGTATAGGAGAAATCTTCTACGGTCAAACAAATGGCAGAAGAAAATGAACAGCAAACCTAAAATACCAAAATGACAAAATGAAACCAAACATGACTCACAGAATAAAATGTGACAAAGAAATGACCACAGAATAAAATTATCATAAAACAGATTAAATTTGCTTTAAAATGACAATGGTGAACAATATGTGCACGCGTGAAGCAGCAGACTTTGCTAGGGGTGTAGTGTGGAACAATTTAAACACCTTTATAATAGCTTACACCAAAGCTATATATACTAAACGAATATGTCAAACGGTAAGTTATATGAATTGAGAACATGAACTGATACACAATTAATTCTTTTTTGAAGGAGTTATCGAACATAGCAGTGACAATAATATTATATCCCTCCCTCCCTCCTTCTCTTCCTCCATTCCTCTCCCTCCCTCCCTCTCTTCCTCAAGAGATGCGTCTTCTTTTGCTATGATTGACATAAGTCTTCTCCCTCTCCCTCTCCCTCCTTACCTCCGTCCGTCCGTCCAGGGCCGTCCGTACCTCCTTCTCTGCCTTCAACGTCCCACCCTCCTTCCGTCCGTCCGTCAGAACGTCCCTCCCTCCCCGTACTTCTCTGCCGTTCGTCCCGGCCGTCCGTATCTCCATCCCTCCCTTCAACATCCGTCCCTCCCTCCCCCCATGTTTCTCGCGCCGATCGTGGTGTTGCATTATCACGCGTTGCTATGACAACGTCTTTATTTGGATATTGCGATGACGTGCAATGACGTAAGCCATATTGTCGAAAACAGCGTTACAGGCCCCAGATGCACCTTCGGAAGCACGCATGCACGCACGCAGAGAGATTTCTGTTCTGTTACCGTATATTATTAATTACGAAGTGACTGGCGGACCGCAAGGCGGCCCGCAAGTTAAACTAGCGGGCCTCCAGTCACGTGTCAGATTATTTATGTCGGGAAATAGTGTTTTGTTAGTTTTAACGAGTTAGAAAATTGAAAGAAAGTGTATGAAACTACTAATTTAAATAATCAAACAATGCGTGATTCGAAAACATTTGAGTCTGTGAAAAAGTATGCAGTAATGAAGGCCACACATGCAGAATAACATCCAATATTATTCCTTACGATGGCGAAGTGTTCCGTAGTCGAGTGGTTAGCGTGCTGGAATGTAAGTTCAACGGTTTCAGGTTCGAAACCCACCAGGGCAGAATTTGTTCTTATGTTATCCCCGTTATTTTTAATAGACATCTGAAAACGTACCTATTTCCCTGCGTCTGCACTTTGGAGTGCTTAGGAGTAGTTACCTTGGTTAGGGTAAGGTTAGGCGTCGTGAGGGTCGGTTAGGGATCAGGGTTATGGTTAGTGTCGTCATAAAAACATGGTACCATCCTAGCACCATGCCAAAAGATACCGTAAAACGCCAGTAAACTTACGCATCCCGATACTAAATGTTTGTCACCTTAGCGTAATAAAGCCTAAATTAAGGTTTTCTGTCAATTTTCCGCGTCTTGGCGGACCTCTAGTATTCGAAATTTGAAGGCCGCCTGTCTCTTTCTGGAGTCACGTAAGACTGGCGGCCCGCTAGTATTGGAAACTTGCGGACCGCCTGGCGGTCCGCTAGTCACAGCCTATTAATTATAATTATGTTTATTATTAAGGTTACTAAATAAATCAGATGAGTATGTTACTTTGGTACTGGAGAAATCGAAACGTCGTCTAAGTATTTCACCTTGACCACTTCAGATTTTTATATCAAAGCGACAGCCTCAAAAGAGGTGTTTTGTGTTGTCTAATTATTAATATAACGACGCTATGTAATAACAAGGTAAGTATTATTATTATTATTATTATTATTATTATTATTATTATTATTATTATTATTATTATTATTATTATTATTATTATTATTATTATTATTATTATTATTATTATTATTATTATTATTATTATTATTATTATTATTATTATTATTAGTAGTAGTAGTAGTAGTAGTAGTAGTAGTAGTAGTAGTAGTAGTAGTAGTAGCAGCAGCAGCAGCAGCAGCAGCAGCAGCAGCAGTAGCAGCAGCAGCAGCAGCAGCAGCAGCAGCAGCAGTTGTTGTTGTTGTCGTCGTTGTTATAGATGTAGTTCACAATAACGACACAACAGTTGCAAACTACAGCAAGATGGATGACGTCACCATTTCATGCCGCATAAACCATTCGCAAGTAAGCTAACGTGGAGCCATCTATCAACGACGTATGCAAGAATGCACTGCCGTTAATTGTCATTGCCTGAACTTACTTCAAACCAAAAGCACGTTGTCAAATAGCCAAAAAAGTTATTCAGTGCATGGTTAAAAATTGAGAGTGAGTATCACCCATGAACACTTTAAATTTAATGATTGTTGATTGATCTAAAACACCTGTATAACAGAAAGTTTAAGGCTATATAAAATCCCTCTTTAGTTGCATTGTCTTTTATGCCTATCATCGTCGATATGACGGCGTTGTTAAATACACGATATTAAGTAAGTGCTTTCACTTTTCAATAGATCGGACGCCACCTTCGCAAAACTAATAATTATTATAACAGGAGAGCTTATTTGAAGACCTTTAAAACATTATAACTTTAATGCTATAGTATGTATGTTACTAACCATATTATACGCTTTGCAAATTTCGGTGTCAAATTGAAAATTTCCGGAAGTTTTGTCCAACCGAATTAGGGTTAAGACGGAATCGCATTCTCTTAGACCCTAATTGAAGGAATGAACCTCATTCGAAGACCGTAAATCCATTTTCTCCCTCATCACACGTCACATTAAGTCTTCCCTACTAGTTCAACAGAGTATCGTTAGCCTTCTATACCAGCGCAATATAATTGACTCATCTGGCTCAGAACCAGTGCATTATATACTTGCTACAGATTTTAGCGATCTATTGTTTCCGAAGTCGTTAGGAGCATGTGTTGCCACAGGGCTTGGTATTACGTCACATTTCTTAAGCGACACTATCTAATGAACGAACATTAGTCGATGGCGCTGAGAAACTGTGAGTGGAGGACTTGCTCGAGGTCCCTACACAGTAACCACTTCAAGCTGGAGGATTAATCCCGTAATCTTCGCTTTGCAATACGTAAGCTGTAACCAATCTGATATAATTATCGCATCCTACCCTGTACATGAACGACCTGTCGTGTCCCGTTCTAATATAGCGTCAGTTGATGCCATTTTAATGATGTCTAAGGAGTACTCACTAAGATGCGTTAGTATTAGCGTTGCTTCAGTTTCGATGTCCCATGCTTATATATAGCACATGTCTATGCTGTGTTAAAGGTGTCTAAATGGAGCACTCGCGACCAAACGCTTACAGTAACCCACTGCGACATTAATAATTATGAAAGCTATGCGCTGACAACGATTAGAAATTTTGATGTTCATGAGGCGAGAATGTAGACGTCGATCACCTGAGGGCGCGTGTGATTGAAGAGTGGCAGCTGTTTTGACCACGTGGTCATCGACCGGGCCATCAAACAGTGTCGTCCACGTCTTGGGGTCTACTTTTCATCGGGACACAGCGTAGTAATAGTAACAGTTTAATGACACTGTGCGATAACAAAGATCATTAGCGTCGTCCTCCTCCTTCATCTAAGCTTGGGACTGGCACTGACAGAGTGCGAACGGTGACGAAGTTCAGAGCTGTAACATGCCAAAAATGTCGACGGTAACGGCCTATGTTTTCCATAAGCTGTCGTTAAAATCTGGATCCATCCATTATTAATTACCACTAGTTTTGATCATCTTCTTTACGACACATCGTCGTTAAACAACAACTAGCCAATCATAACAGCAAGTTCAGATCTTCTGAAGCACGCATATTCGAACATTTGGAGGGAGTAGAAAACCTATAGCGCTTTGAATAATATTCCAATTGTACACTGATATAAGTATTTAATAATTTCAAGATTACAGGAGCGAGTATAGAGATAAGGTGCATGTATATCCTCTAATGTTTCCAATAATGTTCCAATTGTACAATGTACATTGATTTAGATAACTTTGTCAGTTTTTCTGAAGCTCGTATTCATATGACCCCAAGTTGAAGAACATCTTGTGGAGACAAAGGCCGTTGACGTCGACATAAATAATTTTGAACATTTTCTCAACGTTCGTTTGACATTGGTGGGGAAGCAGAAGATTGTTGTAATTATTATTATTTTTCCAAGTTTAAACGTTGCCTTATGACATCAAAGGCCGTTTCCGACAATTCATAGTGTGTATACCATACTATGAAAACGTTGTAATTGGATCCTCAGTTTAACGGCAGCTTATGACAACATAGGCCTTTGCTCGACAAAGATTTTTGTTGGCATAATTATTACAGCTCTAAAAAATGTTGTAATTGGATCCACAGTTTAAGATTATTTTGGCATATTACAGCTCGTAAAAAGTTTCAATATCAGTGTCCCATACCTATATAGAATAAGCTCATACGGTTTTAAAGGTGACTAAGCAATGCACTCTAACCAATCGGCTGTCGTCCCCGTATACGACTATTATATGATGGACACGCGTTAAAAGGATTAGACTTTTTGATATTCATGAGGCGTAGCTGTAGAAGCGGTTCACCTAAGACCTTGAGAATATAATTTATTAGATTGAAGGAGTTCTTACTGTGGCAAATTTACAATTCGAACAAATTGAGTGTGAATAAGTAATGACGTTGTTGGACACCTTTATAATAGATTTATATGAAGAGCTGTAATATGCCAAAACTAATCTTTGTCGGCGGAAACGGCCAATGTTGTCATAAGCTGCCGTTAAACTGTGGACACACACTCATATATCTAACACAATGTTATATAATAAAAATTTCTTTATTGGTTAATTCTTTTTCTTGAAACACAATAATGTCAAATGGACGCTAATGATCCTGAGAGCCACAACATGTCGTTAAACAATGGAAACTAACCATTAGTTGTGGACTCGCATTTATTGCAACGCGCGGAGTAGGGGTTCGCTGTTGGATTGGATCCACAGTTTAACGGCAGCTTATGACAACAGAGGCCGTTGCCGCCGACAAAGATTATTTGTTCGCTGTGCTAAGGAAGAGTACTTTATACAGAATCAGTTAAATCTGTCATAAAGGTGTTTGGCGTAAACTCGCGATCTCCAACTATGAATCACTAAAGACTTATTATTTATCCAATGTTTAATGACATCTTTTAGCGACAAAGGCCGTTGACGTCTTTAAAGTTTTTGATGCATTTCAGTTCATTTTCGTGTAGTGTTCTCATCAGTTTTCTTTCTCTTTTTTCCGTCTTGGATTCTATTTCTGACAGGATATTGACGACTTTAACGCTTTTGACGTATTTAAGTTCATTTTCGAATAATGTTAACATTATTCGAAAATCACTAAAGACGTTAGTGAAGCGAAATTTATATAGAGTCGAAGGAATAATTATGTTATAAAGGTGTTTTGCGTCAACTCGTAGCTTCATCTGTTTCCAAAGTAAATACACCACTTATAAAATAAGAACCTATGGTATCGTGGAGCACTTAAAGTATTTTTCGAGTACTGTATACGATCTTGGATATTATAACAAACGCTGAATAGAAACAACTGCGTTAATATCCGGCCAAGAAATATGTATTATTAATATAAGCAGTGAAACTGTAGCCGATTGATTATCGTGACCCTTTCAGAGATCTTAGACACCTTTAAAATATTATTAAATTATGCTATATAAGGGCAGATCACGCGGGCTAATTAGTTTTTGAGCTGTAATATGCCAAAACTAATCTTTGTCGGCGGCAACGGCCTCTGTTGTCATAAGCTGCCGTTAAACTGTGGACACACACACACGCTAATTGTTTACCGTCTTCTTCTGTCGTTAAACAGCAACTAAAGAGTTTACTGTAAAGAACATTGTATTGTATTTGAACACTTGTTATAGCGCCTCAACCAGATTTCCCATTCAGAGGCGCTCCCGACTACAGCTGTAGTCGGAGTTTCACGCCGAAGCGCATGAGCAATTGCGAGTGAAGGACTTGCCCAGGGTCCCTACGCAGCGGCTTTGAGGTGGATTTGAACCCGCAACCCTCCAGCTGCAAGGCACCGAACATACCCCAAAATTGGCTCCAGATCATATATAAACTATAGAAGACACCTCGCAGCCCAGATCGTTAATAATCACGAGTTTTTAAACGATGTTATAACCAATGCAATAAATTCTGGAGATGGTAACTATTTGGTCGACGGGAAAGGTCTCTGTTATCATGAGATCTCCTAAAACTCCTGATCCGTCGATAATAGATATTAAACCAATAATGTACGGTCGACTAGTCTTGGCGTTTAAAATGACTTTATTAGAAGCAAATCATGCAGCAATTTCTTAATAATTATTGGTGTTTCTATACAAATTTTACTTTGCTGAAAGCGAAAATCGTGGTTAGGAAGTTTAATTTTTAGCGGTGGCTCTAAAAACAAGATGGCGGCCAAAAGGTGTTTAGTATCAACTTGTGGACGGCAATGTATGATCGACATTAGCGGCAGACTCAATGCGTCGACAAACAAAAACAAACTACCATTATCCTACCTATGGTGGTGCCAGTCCAAGGCCCGGCTAAAAGGAAGGGGACGACGTTAGTCATCTTTGTTATAACACGGTGTCGTTAAACAGCAGCTAACCAACCAAACAATAACACATTAGTAATCATCGTTTTGGTTAGCAGTGTCGATTATAATTGTTATTAGTATTTCATTTGCTATACACGCATGCTCATTAAATCATTTGATGAACACCTGTGAGGGAAGGACTTGCTCAAACGCTGGGTCGAACCCGCCACCACATGATCATCGACTGATGTCTTGATCACTATGATAACGAATCAGTTGAAGTCCTAGATTAGATTAGATTAGATTAGATTAGATTAGATTAGATTGGATTGGATTGGGTTGGATTGGATTGGATTGGATTGGATTGGATTGGGTTGGATTGGATTGGATTAGATTAGATTAGATTGGATTAGATTAGATTAGATTAGATTGGATTGGATTAGATTAGATTAGATTAGATTAGATTGGATTGGATTGGATTGGATTGGATTGGATTAGATTAGATTAGATTGGATTAGATTAGATTAGATTAGATTGGATTGGATTAGATTGGGTTGGATTGGATTGAATTGGATTGGATTAGATTAGATTAGATTAGATTGATTGGATTGGGTTGGATTGGATTAGATTAGATTAGATTAGATTGGATTAGATTAGATTAGATTAGATTGGATTGGATTAGATTGGGTTGGATTAGATTGGATTGGATTAGATTAGATTAGATTGGATTGGATTGGATTGGATTGATTGGATTAGATTAGATTAGATTGGATTAGATTAAGATTAGATTAGATTGGATTGGATTAGATTGGGTTGGATTGGATTGGATTGGATTGGATTGGATTGGATTAGATTAGATTAGATTAGATGAGAAAAGATTAGATTGGAATTAGTTTCGATCAGTTATAGGTAAGGGGGAAAACGTAAAATAAACAAAGATAAGATCAGATAAGTTAAGTTTCACCTTTCGCATGACTATGCAACGATCGATGATAATAGTTAGACACCTTTAAATCTGATATATCAGATGCTATTTATTTACTATGCTTTAAATTATACTTAAGTCTGTCTCTTAGACGAAGAGAGTACTAAAAGTTAAACGTTAATGGCAAACTAAAGATGCCACCAAACAATAACATATTAGGACTTATCATTATTATTAGGCAAGGAGATTTGTATTGGCATTAGTATTTCATTTACTATGCAAGCATGCTCAGTAAATCTGCCTCTCATTATCTGAGCAATTATGTATAGTAAATTGTTTAACTACAAACAATAAGGACATCTTGAATGCTCAGTAAATCTGCCCCTCATTATCTGAGCAATTATGCATAGTAAATTGTTTAACGTCAAACAATACGTTAGTGGATCCACAGTTTAAGGACATCTTGAATGCTCAGTAAATCTGCCTCTCATTATCTGAGCAATTATGTATAGTAAATTGTTTAACTGCAAACAATAAGGACATCTTGAATGCTCAGTAAATCTGCCCCTCATTATCTGAGCAATTATGCATAGTAAATTGTTTAACGTCAAACAATACGTTAGTGGATCCACAGTTTAAGGACATCTTGAATGCTCAGTAAATCTGCCTCTCATTATCTGAGCAATTATGCAAAGTAAATTGTTTAACTACAAAACAATAGGCCTACGGTTAGTGGATCCACAGTTTAAGGACATCTTGAATGCTCAGTAAATCTGCGTTGACCTTAACACGGTTTTCACCGTTTCTATGGCAAAAGAAGACGCTATAATCACTACACAGCCTTACAGCAAGAAAGGCTTTTGACGTCGACAATGCTCTTCTGCTTTTAAATATATGGCGAATACTACACTTAACAGAAATATTTTGATACTTGTTTAATTATTTTTTATTGTTTGAACAGTTCTCACCGTTTCGCATGACAAATACAGCATTAGGAGATTAGACTTGTTTAATATGTGCTCCCTGACGAGGCCTCGTTTATATAGATTCAGAAGAATCTGTTTATAAGGTGTCTTGTATCAAATATTATAATGGTCGCGTTTGTTCCGCTGATTTTATACCGAAGCGTATTGGTGTGCACTGTGAGAGGCGATTTTAGATTTTGAAATACAACACAATACAATACATACAGGTTAGTTAGTTGCTGTTTAACGATGCTCTGTCATAACAAGGATGATTAGCGTCGCCCTCCTCCTTCATCCAGGCTTAGGACTCGCACTGCCAGAATACGAGTAGTGGCGGAGTTATGTTACTTCTCAGCTTTCGACTCAGACAGATTCTTCTGCTTACTGACTCAAGTCACTTGTCTGGGTTAATACACGAAGTCAAACCCCAATCTTCATAATAATAATATTTTCGTTTATTCAACAATCCGGTTGACAAACCGCAACCGGTTACAGTGTACAATTATGCAATTGAAACAATTCACAAATCTTAACTACTAACAGAACAGACAGCCTGCAAACACAAAGCAAATCCGCCCTACGGGGCTCGAACTCGGTACCTCACGATCTCTGTGCCAGATGTGATCCAATGCGTTATCGGGCCCCCATGATCATCGATTGATATCTTGGACATTATGATAAGATCTCATTAGAAGTCCTAGATTAGATTAGATTAGATTATGGAAAGCGATAATAAGATAAGATAAAACAAGATGAGATAAGTTGAGCTTCACTTTCTCATGAACTAGCATCAATCGATTATTATATAATCATAGACACCTTTTAAACGTGTGCAGAAGGTACTATAAATTCTCCACGCGCTCAAGGGCTGTATGTGGACGTCTTCCTGTCGTACTTCAGTAATTAAGGTCAACGGTAACGGCAGACATAAGATGTCGACAAACAATCACAAATTAGCAATCATCATTATTATTAATGTCAGTGGCGATTAGCATTGGTATCAGAATAGAATAGAATAGAATAGAATAGAATAGAATATTCTTTAATGTAGGATCAACAATTATTGAAAACTAACATGAAAGATTAAAGGACTGCTCTTTCTATTTCTGGATTTCTCTCATTTATGCAGTCTATAAATTGTTTAGTCGCATGATTTTTTATAAATATCATTTATCTTTGATAAATCATCCTAATTATAATTTATAAAGGTTTTTACTGGCAAGACAGTCGGTCAGTATTAATACATTTACTATAATATAGTAAATGTAATACCTTCGACCGACTGTCTCGCCATAAAACCTTTATGTTACACGCATGGTCAGTAATTCTGACTCTGATATGCTTAGCAATTGTGAGTGAAGCAATTATTGTGAGTTCAAGGTCCCTCAACAGTTACCGTCTCAGGGGATAAGGATCGAACCCATACTCTCCAACGTCCTAACTAATCGTCGGCCGATGCCTTGCAACAACATTAAATTAGGATAGAAATAAGCTGTAGAGTAAGATGTAATCGTTATACACTAATACGTTACAAAGTAGAATCGGTTTGGTTGCAATACACCAGCGAAGTCATTGATAGGATTGAATTGAGTTAAAGTAGATCATTCGAAAAATCGATCACTTAGTATCGATCAATTAGTATCGATCTCTTCCCATTGATCTCTTCCCATCGACCTCTTCCTATTCGTAAGCATGAAGGTCGTACAATCGCTGATTGATTTCTTACCATTTCCGTTGCACTAGGTGTGGTAGTGCCAGTTCTAAACCTGGATATATGAGGAGGGCGACTCTAATCATCATCGTTATGACACAGCGGCGTTAAGTATTTCATATAATGTTTTGGAAAACACGAGACGATTGAAAACACACTGATGAGAGCAACATAACTTTAAAACGTGTAAACATCATTTTTTGTCATTAGCACTGTATCATTATTATTGTATTTATTTTCTTCTTGTTATATGAAATTCGTATGCCATTCACAACCGAGAATCTTAACTTCTTTGTCCCACGAGCTAGGACCACGATTGCTCAAACTCGATCCTTTGCCATCATTGGGCCCTCTTTATGGAATGCCCTTCCCTTCACTTTGCGTGAGACTTTCCTTTCTGGATCATTGTCTTCATCTCTCTCTCTCTCTTAAAACATATTTCTTCTCTCGGGGTTTCTCGCACTGGGAGCGCTACTGAATGGCCTCGGCTGTGAGCGGCGCTATATAAATTACTAATTACATTACATTACATTACATTAAATAATAGCGCTATAGTGTCGGTTTATATATGTTCAGATAAATGCTTTAAAAAGGGGTGTAGTATAAGCCATTACTCGTGACCTCATTTGTTCCTGTAGCATATCCTCCACTGTGATAATGAACACCTTTATCACGTCACATCAGTAGAAACAGCAACCAATATTTTAAAAAAGTAAAGAAAAAGAGAAATAGACAGATTATGCCATAGGAACCGTAAGATCTGCTCGGAATAATTTCTGTCGACGTCAACGACAAAAATGTTTTTGTCATAATAGATTATGCTGAACACCTTTTTAACGAATTCATATAATCCTATAGTCTATACAAGTGTGCTAGAGCCATTTAGATCATACTAAATTGAAAACGAACATTGTAATAAGTAAGTAAATTATCATACCCATCTTTTAAGAGGGAAATTCACCCTATAAGACGTAGTAAAAGCAGACGAGCGGTCCTCCCCTCGGAGCGCCGTTCGAGCAACTGCCTCAGAAGTTCACTCGACGGCGTGGATGTCCGATGCGTACGCCTTGTCGTGGCGAGGGGGCTTCAGCCGATCCTGACATAATTATTGCCAGCCAGGGAAGATGAGATTCAGCCCGGTCTGACTTCTGGCCAAGCGGAGACGAGGATCGGTGACCAAGTACGCAAGGGAAAAGTTGCCTCCGCCACTGTACGTTCGTGCATTGCACCTCGGTGCTTTGTGCCAGTCTCAGTGCCAGTCCCAAGCCTGGAAGAAGGAGGAGGGCGACGCTAAGGGTTTTTGTTACCATACAGCTAGTCATTAAAAAGTCCAATCAGTCAGTCACGAGCGGTCCTAAATTAACCGAATTATGCCATACGAACAGATTATTTAAATAATTATAGTCAACAGCAGATCAGCTCATTGCACAAATGTCATCAAGCTAACTATTCCATTTCATCATGATATATTACGAATACCAAGGAAAGGCATTCAGCATTAGTAAGTCCACAACAGATTACGAATAGCTGCATTTACAGTGGATATGCAACCACACACTTTCGTCAGAGAATGAAACTCTTGATATTTTCCCATTTCTCCGATAAGGATTGGTAACGACACTGTTTAATAACATAGATGATTAGCGTCGCCCTTCTCCTCCTTTCTCCAGGATGGATGGATCCAGTGTAGGCCTACATGACTGTAACAATGCCTTATCACAACAAAGACCGTTGACGTCTACAGAAATAATTCTGAACAGTTCTCACCGTTCCATTAGTAGCAGTTTCAGTTTAATTATAATTATCTTTACTAAATCCCATCCTGCAAAAAGCAGATTAATTTTTCAACTTAGGCGACAGTTTATATAGCCTCAGATGAATACGTTAAAAAGGTGTTTACCATCAACTCATGGCCTCTCTAATCATAAATCCGCCTCTGACGGTCGTTGTCTTACCTTAATTCACTCTTCATTACCATACCTTTTTCGTAACTTTCCATACCTACCATATGTTATCTGATGTACTTTATTTGGTACTTTGCCTGTCTCACTTCACCTATTAGATTCCAAACGATACTCATGCATACACAAGCACTGTACCTCATCATACCAAACATGCATACAAACAAACCTACGTGCATACCTACATACCTACATACATACACACATACATACAGTTATTGTATTTTTTAATTTATATAGCGCCGCTCACAGCCATCAGTGGCCATTCAGTTACTGTAACGTTCCCAGTGCGAGAACCCCTAGAGAAGGTGAAGGTTTCAAGGAGGGAGAAGGCTGTAGGAAGAGACCCAGAAAGTATGGTACCACGTAGAGAGGAGGAATGGGCATTCCATAGGCAAGGCCCAATAGTGGCAAAAGATCTAGTTTGGGAAATTGTGGTCCTAACTCGTGGAACAGAAAGAGTATGCCTGACCAAGGAGCACATAAACATACATACAGTGTACATAAATGCACACATACAAACAAACAAACATACATACATTCACACATTTATACATACATACTTAAGGACACTAACCTATTTGACGTGGTGTGTTTTCGTCATTGAGCAGCTACGACGTCCTTCACTAACAATAATATTGCTCCTCGTCACCACCATCATCACCGCCACCACCACATTATGCGTACCTCCTCCTCCTCCTGCTCCTCCTCCTGCTCCTCCTGCTCCTCCTCCTCCTCTCCAATATCGTCATCATCATCACAATCACAGTCAGCTTTATCCAATATTGAGTCACTCACTGCTGTTGGGATAATCCGGTCTGACGTTACCGATGACGTGGATTTGACGACATGACGGCGTCACCATCGTCTGGCGTGTGACGCTCTCTGTGACGCCTTGATTTCAGATCGGTTGGAAACGGATCAGATATTGCGAAGAAAAAGATCCTAATAACAGCAATAATAATAATATTTAGACACCTTTAAAATAATGCATTATACGCTATTTATTTATCACGCGTTAGGGTAAAGTGCCCAATTATGGGCACCTTAAGGATTTTATCTTGTAGTTCATAATCAAATTAGGACCAAATAAAACAATGTTTGCCAAACTAATTTTCAACACTTCTGTCACTAAAAAATCATTGAAATAACAACAAAATGTCAAAATTTATATATGAAATATTGAAAAATTAATAGAAAGAGCCCTGTGGTGCCCATAATAAGCACTGGTGTCTTAATGATGGGCCCCATGCCCATATTAAGTTCAAACGTATGTTGGCTTACTCAAAAGTTAAATGTAGGCCCTAACGTTGAAATGTTATATTTTCAAATGCAAAATTATAGTAAAGTTCCAAAATAAATCCGCAATTGCTTATCAGCTACTATGCCTACATTATACAGTTACAGTTTAACACTAGACAGATCTGAAACTCCAGGAAACTTAAAATCTAAAAGTGATTGACCAAGCAAGCCGATGTTGGCTATTCAACACATGATCGACAAGTGAAGTTTTTTCATCATCTAGAATTCCATATCCTTCTGCACAAGAAAAGTGAAACCAGGATTGGCACTTCGAGCAGGTTAACCATTCTTCATCTGCCTTTGGATCATCTGGTTGCTTATATGTAAACTTGCACAACTTGCAGCTTTCATCTGAAATTTCAGTAGGTCTCTTTACACGACCCCATTTGTTTTCTGCCGAACCTGCTTTTGTTGAATTTCTTTTTTCTTTACCTTTTCCTCGCTTCAACGTAGTTTTTACAATACGTTGTTCAACTGAAATTTCTGTAAAGAACTTCTTCGCATGACCGCGTTTGTTTTTTGCTGGTATTGCGACTGCTGCTTTTAAATTTTGTTACTTTCTCTACTGTTGTAGAACTACCTGGCATATTCTGAAATTTTGAAAACAACAAGAGTGATAGTATAAGTAGGCTATAATTGTATGTGACCATAAACTTCCTGTTGAATACAAGTGGCATTTTCAAAGGCCACTAGCCGTCAACCATAAAGTTAGGTTTGGTTTAGATTATCTATTTTTGTGTTATGCTATTGGAATTTTCTCCTACAATATAAAGGCTTATATAAATTGGCAATAGACTTAATATGGGCACCTGCCCATATTAAGGCCGCAGAGGTATGCCCATATTAGGCTGGCACCTATGGCACGCTTCAAAGTCGGCTATACAAAAACTGCAGTACCAAAATCACCTATTCTCGCCCAGCAACGTAATCACAAAACAATAGTCAAAACAGAAATATTTACCTTATAGTCATCGCATGCTTACACGAAATATAATGCAGGAAACAAAACGTGTTACAATTATTAACTTCTTCGCCAAAATTTATAAATTATACGATGATTTACCTGAAAATTCAGACATTCACGAAACCGACTTGAATTTTGAATAAATGGAACGTTGCGCTGTAGTTCTATTAGAATTCCAGAGATGGCGATACGATTGTATTTTATCTATGTTTTCTCCGGGGTGCCCATATATGGAGAGTGCCCATAAAGGGACACTTTACCCTATATGACAGTATGTGTTTCTTCTAGACATGTAAGGTCGACGATTCATTTTACGTATGTAAGTCTTTGGTGTGTGTGTGTGTGTAGTTCCTTTTCAACGACTAGCTGTGTGGTAACAAAGACCATTAGCGTCGCCCTCCTCCTTTATCCAGGCTTTGGACTGGCACTGTCAGAAAGCGAACAGTGGCGGAGTTGAAGTCTTTGGTTGAAAAGTCTTTGGTTAAAAACCAAATGACTTATAAGCGACTGAGTAGATACAAAGAGAGAGTTACAGCAGTAACATCCAGCAGCTGAAAAGCTCATTGACCGGCGCGATGACGTTACTAATGTATGAAATATTATGGCTGGTAATAATGAACGTTTGTTAAGCACCACTATCTAATGCCTAACCATCAATCGATGGCGCTGAGAAATTTGTCATAGGCCATGAGTTTATACAAAACACCTTTTTTACGCACTCCACTTACGCCATATTTAATCATCAGCGGCATGTTTTTGCATGTGAGTTTTCCAAAAAAGCTGACTTTGTTCTAGGGATGAGCCGATTTGCATTTTTTCTATTTCCAATTCCGATTAGCTGGCTTGCTTTTTTTCGCCGATTCCGATTCCAATCCGATTAATCGGCAATATGCACTTTTATTTGGTTCAAGGCACTCTTGTTATTAAAAGGCCCGATTGTCCGCCGTTTTGATGATGCATTCACACACTATTTTATTATTTACACTGGCTTTCAATATTATTTTAAGATTAAAAACCGTAGGAGGTCGCCAAAACAAGTTACTACTTTTTTTTACTACTAATCAGCGTTTTTTGTGAAACAGCGTCGTTAAAGAGAAACTTACCGAACAAAATTCGCTTGTGATGACTTCCAGAACTGCCTGTAATACTAAACAGTGGTTTTATTATGAACCTAAAGGCGATATGGTGTCTAGATACATACACAACCACATACATGCACACGCGATACAGCAGACTGGCAAGAGCGGTCGCCTTAGACACCTTTAAAACGGTGTCAACCTATGCTATATAAAAATGTGGCACGACAAGCGATTAATAACCCCCTCGGAGCGCCGTTCGAGCAACTGCCTCAGGAGTTTCACTCGACGGCGTGGATGTCCGATGCGTGCGCCTTGACGTGGCGAGGGGGCTTCAGCCGGTCCTGACATCCGGCCAGCCAGAGAAGACGAGTTCAGCCCGGTCTGACTTCTGGCCAAGCGGAGACGAGGATCGGTGACCAAGCACGCAAGGGCAACATTACCTCCGCCACTGACACGTTCGTGCATTGCACCTCGTGTGCTTTGTGCCAGTCTCGGTGCCAGTCCCAAGCCTGGAAGAAGGAGGAGGGCGACGCTAAGGGTCTTTGTTACCATACAGCTAGTCGTTAAAAAGTCCAATACTACTAGCGATTAATAATACTCTGTAACCTGTGCGATCTCTGATTGGATGCATAACATACAAAGCCACCGCTCTAACCAATCGTATGAAGTTTCGCACTACTTATAATATTATTAATCGCCTGTCGTGTCCCATCCTCTATTATATTTATTATTGTTACAAGTAGTGAGAAAGTACATAAGATTGGCTAGAACGCACGTCATGAGGCCACGCTTCATCATTTCAGGCAGTGTACTTCAGGAGGATCGAACCCGTTCTCTTTACGTTACAAGGCGACCATTCGCACATTTATATATAGGGCCTAAATATATATATATATATATATATATATATATATATATATATATATATATATATATATATATATATATATATATACCATTTCAACACCTATTGAATTAACGGTGTATATTAAAAAAGATGTCGCTCTCATCAGTTGACGACCGTGTGTAGACCCAACGCAAAGATGCGAAAGTCGTTAAGTCAGTTCTTCTGTGGTCCAATCCTCGGTGGCGTAGTGGCCGCTTTCATCTACGACAACCTCTTTGCCGCCAATACCCGATAGCGCATTGGATAACATCTGGCGTAGAGAGCGAGAGGTACTGAGTTCGAGTCCCGCAGGGCGGATATGCTTTGTAGGCTGCTATTAGCGCCGTGTATTGTAGGCTGTCTGTTCTGTTAGTAGCTAAGATTTATGTCTTCTGTCATTTGTGTTCTTGTGAATTGTTTCATTTGCATAATTGTACACTCTAACCGGTTGCGGTTTGTCAACCGGATTGCTGAATAAACGAAAATATTATAACGCGTCCTTGACAAAGGCCAAGGACATCCTTATGACGACCTCCTACGACTCCAACAACTACGGACGTAGTTCGGACGCCGAGGAAAAGGATCGCTGCCTCAAGTCCATCGAGGCGGAAGCGAACGCTAAGAATCACTTCCGGTTTGAGAAACCGGAACTTCCGGTTGACAGATCGACTCATTTAACGGTCTGCGCATCGGTGGCTTCCGGCTGATTTTCTGGTTTATTATGTACAAGGTATTACATTACTGTTAAGCGATGTGAAGGTCTTTTTTCGACACCTCTTTTAAGCATCGCTACTTTCACATAAGGTTTCCCGTATGGAAAATGTAACCAGCTCATAGAGTTCCCATGGTTTAATTCGATTGGTTAGTTTAAGACGATTCGTTGGATTCGCCACGATAATAATTATTATATTGTATTGTACTTCAAAATGTATAAAGCGCCTCTCACAGTGAACATCAATCAGAGGCGCTCCCAGTGGGAAAGTCCTCTTTATAATTATATTTATTACGTGCTTGGCCTCACAATTTTACAAAACGAGTGCGAACGTTAAGCGTACTGAAGGTTAAGATATATACGGGTTAGTAAGTTAGTTGCTGTTTAACGACGCTGTGTCATGACTCATAAGAAACATGATTAGCGTCGCCCTCCTCTCTCTCCATGCTTGCGATTGGCACTACCACAGGTAGGGGAGTGGCGGAGTTAAATGGACACGCAGGATCAGATGTATCTAAAATAAAGCTGCTTCGGTGTCAACTCGCCGTCTCCTTCTTTCTCAACTAATCTAACTACAGACTTCAACGGAAACGGAAATATTCGGACGACTTGACCAGCTGAGTCAGCTTCTTCTCCTCGTTGTATCGTTTGCTTTTCTAAATTCATTGATGAAGAATTGTGCATCAATTTTGCTCTGACTAGCTAATGTTGGAAATGTCTAAACCATAAATTTTGTCTGGCTAATTATGTATATCCTATAACTTACTATCTGCATTCACATTACATTACATTACATTACATTACATTAGATGGAATAAACTATCGAAACGTAAGCTTGGATTGGATCCACAGTTTAACGGCAGCTTATGACAACATAGACCGTTTCCGCCGACAAAGATTAGTTTTTGGCATATTACAGCTCTAAAAAGACGTAAGCTTATATAAGGCCTATATAATTATACAGTCAGTGGCATTTTTTATAAAGGTGTTTATCGTCAATAATTGTGATTTCAGCACAAATTTTTCCTTTACAGTAACTTGGGATTTTCTGGTGCACTTTTGGCCAATCTTGGGATTTGTCAGGTTAGAGCTTGGGATTTCGGAAATTGAAGAGTGTTCGCACTGAATCCAACTGATAGCTATATACACTGTGTCCACGATAAAGTAGACCCCTAGACTTTGTTAAATATCTTGGTCAATTGTACTACTATAGGTACTAAATTTGATTTGGTGCACATGAACTTCAGTCCATTCTATCTAAACCCTGCAAATTTTATTACAATTGATGCAACGGTTACGATGATATACCCTTATGAAATTGGGTGGTTCAGGAACCAAGTTACCAACACGTAAAACGCATAGAATTACGTCATTTTTCTGGCTACCGCAGGGATATAGGCTGTTGTTTATAAGCGTCATTTTCGGAAACAATTAGACTACGAGACCTGTTTTACGTAACAGTAACAGTAACACTAACAGTAACAGTAGTTGGTTGTAAAGAAATGGTTTTCAGTGCAGAGGACAAGATTTTAATCAAGGAGTTGAGAGAGACGAAGGGGTATGGCGTATGAGACTCATTACAGAATTTCCAATGAAAAATTGGTCCCTAGCTGGTGTCAGCAAGCTGTTAAAAAAGATTGCCACAACCGGATCAGTTGCAAGGAAACCACGAGACGCAAACAAAACCATGGACGCAAACAAATATCAATGCTGTCGGAGAACTGGTGCTGAGTCAGGATGATCAGCCGCGCACGCATCTGTCGATGCGTTTTACGTGTTGGTAACTTGGTTCCTGAACCACCCAATTTCATAAGGGTATATCATCGTAACCGTTGCATCAATTGTAATAAAATTTGCAGCCCTGGTTTAGATAGAATAGACTGAAGTTCATGTGCACCAAATTTAGTACCTATAGTAGTACAATTGACCAAGATATTTAACAAAGTCTAGGGGTCTACTTTATCGTGGACACAGTGTAGAATCAATCTGCAGGCGTTACGGTACCGTTCTTTATATAGAATTATGTTAATATGTTATGAAGGTAAGTAAGTAAGTAAGTATATCCTCTATTAACCAATTGCTAATCGCACTTTGGTGTACAGACATCTTTATAAACAAAGTTAAAAAGTAGAAAGTTTCATGACAATTAACGTTTCTCGCATTATATAAGTTAGTGATAATATTCCTTAATAATCCAACTACCAAATACACTTTGGTGCACAATTAATCATTCATTATAGTTCCGCAAATATCTAAGAAGTCAGCCAATCTTCATCAGACTTTATATATCATCCTAGTGATGAAATTTTTACGCATCAAATTATCTGCGGGAGGAATGACACGGTCATGAGCCCGAGGGCGGAGGGAATACATAGAAGTTTTAATTGGGGGAAGCAACTCATGTAAGACATGCCCATTATCCACCAGGATCGATGAAAAAGGCGGGAATCAGCCTTTGTGCATAGCTGTTCAAAAGACGGGGAATCTCCAGGAAGATAGTGATAGCGTATCAAGCGACGCATCAAGACTTTAAACCTGTCTTTGTCACGCTGTCCCACGAAACCCCACCAGGCGGGTGAGGCATACAGCATTCTAGCCAAGGTAGTGGCTCGCACAACGTCATACAGATGTAGACCACGCAGGACATGGGCGACCAAAGTTCGTAAGACGTAAAAGGATTGACGAGCCTGACAGCAAAGTCGTTGGATATGATTATTAAAACTAAAGTCATCAGAAATGGTTACTCCCAAGATCACCATACTGGTAACCCTAGTTAGACCTGTGGTGCCTGGGCCAATAAGGTAACCAAGGCCCACCCTTGGGCGGTGAATTGTCATTTCACTGGTTTTCTTTTGGTTTAGCTTCAGGTTAGAGTCAGCAGCCCATCGGGAGATATGGTCCAATTCTAAAGTCACAGAAGCACTATTGGAAGAAGGTATTAAAAGGTAGCAGTCATCTGCATATTTGAGGAGCCTGTTTGCAGGGTTAGCTACGTTAAGACTGGTGATTGCAGTGATGAAGTTCATAGGTCCAAAGCCAGAACCCTGGACCATACTGGCATTTATTTCAATGTAAGTTGATATTTCTCCCAAGAATTTCGTACAATGTTGGCGACCATTAAGGAAAGCAATGATCCAGTTATAGACATTGTCTGGTATTGGCAATTTCGCTAGTATGCTAGCCAGGTGTGTATGCCTGACAGTGTCAAAAGCTTTGGAAAAATCTAATGCTATCAAATGGACGTAATCGTTGGAATTAAGCATCTCTGTTGTATTATGGATAATCGAGATAAGGGCAGCCGTGGTGGATCCAGTTGGTCGGAAGGCGTACTGATCAGAATATATGCGGTTTTGCAGGGGGTCAGGAATGGGTAAAAGAACCTGTGCACAATCTGCTTTTCAAGTATTCGACATAGAATAGGAGTGATGGATATTGCCCGGAAATTTGATTCAGAGGATGGTTTACGAACTTTGGGGACAGGAATAATCATGCTTTTTCTCCACTGCGGTGGGACATAAGCGAACTGAATGGACTGGTTGAGAAGATAGGTAATCGGCGCTGTTAATCATATGGCTGCTCCTTTCAGAAACCACGAAACAATCCCGTCAGGGCCTGCTGCGGTATGTCCGATGTTTTCCAACACCTTGAATATTGTATATTCCTCAAAGATCGGTTCAGTTGTGTCAATAGTTGTTAGTTTGTACGGTGGAGAAGAATATTCCTGATCTTTGGAAATGTTTCCATAGTGTTGGTTGAGAGAGTCGGCGGTAATGTTACTATGTGAAGAAGTTTCTTCCCGGTTATCTCCTCGTAGTTTATTCACACAACTCCATAACTCACGAGAACCCCGCTTGATTTTGTCGAACATTAAAGTGTTTCTACGCGTAATGAGGTTGTTTATCCTCTCCGAGAGGTGTTTAACGTTAAATTGTTGCTTCCTTTGTTTCGATGGCAAATTCATAAGTGATAAAATAAAAATATATCCTCGGGGTTTTGTGATGCATTTAAAGCCAACTTTGGTGTACTGTAATATCTTTGCGGAATAACGGCTGATTAGTAATTTCTGCGTTAAAACTGCCAGAATAATGTTGACGTAATATAGGCTACTATTACGTTTGAAAAACACTAGAAATCATAATGTAACATTTGAGATCATAGGCCATTGTAGAATGCAAACCAGAATGCGGCTAGCAATTGGCGCAATAAATGATATACTTACTTACTTACCTGCTAATTGCGTAATACTGCAAAAGGTGATTTACATAAATGTTTTATGTATTTCTAAGCACCGGGCGGATGAGGAGATGAGGCGAGATGAGGAGATGGGAAGGACCAGCATTGTAGTTCCTCCCATCTGAGCATTAGGGATTGGTTGGTCTCTAGACTGGGAAAGAATGGGATTGGATGTCAGTAAAAAAAACGGCCTTGGTCAGCTATGCGGTATTCATGGATGCGTCCGTGTCTCCGTCGTAGGTGTTAGCCGTGTCTTCTCTGTGGTTGGCAACTCGACCTGGAATGGCCTCCTCTGGCACTTCGCTCCCTTCCTAGAAACCCTTCTCAGGCATTCCTCTCTCAACTTAAAATAGTCCTATTTGGCCCCGCTGGGGTTGGGAGCGCCTCTGAGTAGTTCCTTTGAAAAGGCACTAAACAAAGTCAAGTAACGAATAAATGAATGAATGAATAATATTGAAAATTAACCCTGCTGCCTCGAGAGTTTTTGAATGTGAGCTTAATTATTAGTCAAATTGTTTTGCATTTATTAAGCTCCAATTTTACCAAATGACGAACCACCAGTCGTTAACACAATTGGTTGCGGGCTCCACATCCTTGAGCGAGATATTTGTGCACACGTGCCTGTGTCACTAAGCAGTATATTTGGTAGCGTAAGTGAATGTCAAGTCCTGCCATGTATAAAGGGTCTTGGATTTACTGTAGGAACCGATGGAATATAGATATACCTCAACGATAAGCTTCTGCTGTGCTAGGTCACCTGTATGCTGATGACGTTCAGGCCTACCTGCACTGCCTTGCTACTAACGCCACTGCTGCTGTTCGAGCAATGAGCCTGGCTTTGAGTGCTCTGGAGGCCTGGATGTCATCGAACCGCCTGCGCCTCAACCCATCTAAAACCCAATTTATCTGGCTGGGCACTCGGCAGCAGCTTGCGAAGCTAGACCTTTCTACCATTGCTGTTGACTTCCCTCAGTTTGTCTTTTCCTCTGTTGTCCGTGACCTTGGAGTTACACTGGATCAAGAGTTAACCTTTGCCCCACATATAAACCGCCTCTGCCGTGATTCATACTATCAGTTACGCCAGTTTCGCACTGTTGCTCGCTCACTTACTTCAGACTCCACCGCTACTCTCATCCACTCTTTTATCACTGTCCGACTTGATTACTGTTGCTCACTCTATGTTGGCCTCCCAGCTTGTCGGTTGGGGTGCCTGAACCGGGTCCTGCGCTCTGCTGCACGCCTTTGCGGACGTATTCCCAAATTTGGCCACGTCTCAGGTTATATGCTGGATGTGCTTCATTGGCTCCCTCTACTGCAGCGGATCTCGTATCGGATCATCGCTTTGGTCTGGCGGTCCTTGCTGGGCCTAGCCCCTGCCTATCTACGCGACCTCTGCTGCCCTACCTTGGGTGCTCCGGGTCGTCGCTCTCTCCGCTCTACTGAGCGGGGTGTGCTCATGGTCCCTTTTGCCCGCACAGCTACTAAGCAGAATCGGGCCTTCTCAGTGGTTGGCCCCCCCCTCTGGAACGGGCTTCCTTTGATGTTGCGCTTGCATCCCAGAATCCACTCTGAATCTTTCTATACTTGCCTCAAAACTGTCCTTTTCAGCCGTGCTGTGGTCGGGAGCGCTCCTGAGTAGTAACCTTGAAGGGGCGCTATATAAAACTTCGCAATGAATGAATGAATGAATGAATAGGAACCAACGGAATTATCAGTAATGGTTGATGCTAAACACCTTTTATAAGCATTCATCTCACGCTATATAAAACTGTCCGTAGATTGTAGAGCTGTAATATGCCAAAAATAATCTTTGTCGGCGGCAAAGTCCTATGTTGTCATAAGCTGCCGTTAAACTGTGGATCCAATCCAGTCGTTGTATGTTGGTTCTTTGACAGAGTAGCTGTGTTATGCCATACAAACGGTGAGAACTCCTCAATATAATTGTGTGTCGGCGTAAACGGCCTTTGTTGGCATAAGATATCGTTGAGCTCTGCCCTCACCCGGCAGTGCCAGTCCTAAGCCTGGAAAAAGGAGGACGGCGACGATGATCATCTCTGTTATGACACAGTGTGGTTAGTAAACGGCAAGTCCTGCGTTGTAATCACTCCGTGCAGAAAGGACATTGGGAATTGGGATCAATCCATTAGCGGCATAAGTGTCTACCACAAGGCATTTTATTAGGCGCCACTTTTATAATGACGAGCATCAATCGAGCAATTGTGAATGAAACACTTGATCAAGGTCCCTACACAGTAGTCATCTTAAGAAAAGTGACATAGATGCTTTTTAAAACAATTTCTGATGTTTCCTGTTTCAATTCAGTAACACTCCTCTAACGTTGATACTAGTCATTGTTTTGGGTGCATTATTTGTTCATAAGTAATAGTTGATACTCAACACCTTTATAATAGAATTTTCTGAAGCGTAAGTATTGCATTTCGTCAATTAAATGAGGTTGTTGAGTGGTGGACTTGCTGTTGAAGCAAACGAGGCCATGAGTAATGATTTGATGTTAAACACCTTTTAAACGCAATCCTCTGTTAATATATATATACTGCTCGGACTGATAGAGAAGTAGATTATCTGCTCATTATGTGTAGGCTACAGTTGAGTGATGTAAAACGAACGGCGAGAACTGTTCTAAGCAATTTCTGTCGACGTAAACGCCTTTGTTGGGAAACTCTGCATACATCCGACATCGCCAGTCCTAGGCCTGGAAAAAGGAGGAGGGCGACGATAATCATCTCTGTCATGTTAACAACAAGTCTTGCGATGTAGTTAACCCGTGCATGTATATGACCTTGAGACGCAACCACTGACGGCAAACGGATCTACTATGGGACATTTAATAAGCGTCAATTCCCAATGACGAAGAATCAATCGATGGCGCTGAGCAATTGTGAATCAATGACTTCCTCTTAGTAGTCTCAGTTTAACGACACTGATGACAAAGATTAGTAGCATCGCCCTCCTCCTTTATCTAAGCTTGGGACTGGCACTGTCGGAGTGCAAACAGTGGGGGAGTTCACCTTCCCAGCATTAATCACGCATAGTTGTATAGCTTGATAACGGTTGATATTGTTATAAAGGTGTCTGAGGCGAGCGCTCGTGTATTCTTTCAACTCAGGTTTTTTACAAATGTTTCAGATGTTTCCTGTTTCCACGGATTAACAATACTCTGACGGCGTCTATGATACTAGTCACTGAACTGTTGTCTTGGGTTAAAATGTAAAACCTGCCATCTCGCATCGTATGCGCTCGCCATGGTGACTCAAGTTCAGGAGGTGATTGTTACGATGGTAACGAGAAGGATTGTCATAACAGTTATCATCGTCATCATCACTACCGCATGTATGGCGAAGGGAAGGCTTTAGTTGGTAGCGGCGGTGATCGTGGTGCTGGTGGTAGTGGTAGTGGTGGTGCAGTGAGTGGTGGTGGTGACAATTGTGGTGGTTGAATAGTGAGATGTGATGGTGTTGGTGATGATGATGAGTGTGTGGTGGTGGGTTTGGTGGTACAATGGTAGTGGTGGACGTGGTGTTGGTGGTAGTGGTGGTGGCACTGTGAGTGATGGTGATGGTACTGGTGTTGGTGATGGTAGTAGTGGTGGTACAGCGAGTAGAGTTGGTGGCGGTTTTGGTGGTAGTAGATGGGCCACGTACTGCATAGTTTACTTCCACCAAAAAAGCCCCAACAATATACCCTGCGACCGCGATCGCACGACCATTGTGTACCTCTTGCAGATAATTTACAGCGAAAGACGTTTATTGTTAGAATGTTGTACTCCTATTGACATTAGGCTAACTGTTGATTGTTGTTACGATGTATGTACACCAGAGTGCGGATATGCAATTGGTTTTATTGAAGAATATACTTACTTTTTACTTACTTAGGCCTACTTAGAGTGATTGGTGGTGGTTGCCACAAGATGCCTTATCAACAGCATGTTGTGGCAACAAAGGCCTTTGGAGTCGCCCTCCTCTTTCCTGTAACCTTTGGACAGGCATTACATTTCACGTGTGGCGCAAACTGATGGTGACGGAGTTTAAAATACGTCGTGACAATCATAATTATATGGACGAAATTCTAAGGACGACTTGCAAAATTACGTCGCAATGTATTTATATAAGATGAGAGTCCACTTTAAAAGAGGTGTCTATATTATCAATGAAGGCTGACTAATCCATGTGCAGCAGTTTCGGAGATATTTTCTTCAACCATCAACGAGGGGTTACTAGGCGGCGAGCCAACCGTGTACCATCTGCTCCGACTATATCGCCTCACCTCGTTCTTTACCCTCGTAACCACGATGTCGTCGAATGTTGAATGTGGGGTCAACTATAATTAGTGTGAAGTGGAACCAGTTGGTTGAACTGCATGGCTAACTTTTAGTTCAAGGTTAATTGATGAACTATTTTGTTCTTAATTAAAATTAGTATTAACTAAGTTAAGGAGTCCCTATAATACTGAAATGGCGCAATATAAATTTATGGCGCAATTGTTCAAACAGTGTTATCGCTTGCAGACTTATGGACTCTAATCATCTAATGGATGGCCTATTGCTACCGAATAGGTTAGCACTTTTATATAGTCATTATTCAAACTTTAAAAGAGGTGTAGAAATTAGTCACACAATGCTCATTATATCAAGTTTAGAAATCTTTAAAGAGGTATCGAGATCATCCACGCAACTGCTACGAGTAGTAAGCTCTTAAACTGCGAACCACGACCTACAAAGCCCTCAACACCAGCACACCTACCTATATTCATGCACTTCTAACTCCTTACATCCCTCCTCGTTGCCTGCGATCATCAAGTACTGTAACAGGTCTTCTAGCTGAGCCACGATGCAGAACAGTTATGGGCTCTCGTGCATTCCACGCCTCTGCTCCAAAGGAATGGAATCGTCTACCACTTTCTCTTCGTAGCTCAACTTCACTTCCTTCCTTCAAAAAGAGACTCAAAACTAACTATTTCTCCTTGGCTTTCAAGGATTTGGAAATCTAAGTGCATCTTCACCTGGCGGTTGACTATCCGCGCCGCAGATTCACATTTCGGTGTGACCTTGCGCGCGTTACAAATTTATTTAATAATAAATAAATAATAATAATAAGCCTCCTCAGTGCTTCTGCCGTGGTCCTGAGCTCGCATCAGTGCCAGTATTTGACCGCTTGTATCGCTGCTTATGAAATGTTTGTTGGAGGGTATCTGTTATAAGAAAGGTACTAGTTACTGTAACAGTCGATACTGTAGTGCCAGGATTACACCGCCACCGCTGCTGCTGCTGATGCTGCTACTACTACTACTACTACTACCACTACTACAACTGCTGCTGCTGTCGTCATCATCATCATCATCATCATCATCATCATCATCATCATCATCATCACCACCACCACCACCGCCACCATCATCATCATCATCATCATTAGACAGACAGACAAGACAGACAGACAGACAGACAGACAGACAGACAGACAGACAGACAGACAGACAGACAGATAGATAGAAATAATAAG